>JAMKCH010087666.1:0-15716 GCA_023653785.1 Ophioderma brevispina | reverse complement strand
TCAGAAAATATTTAAAATGTAACTGGAATATTTCATAACTCTAAAGTTTTGGAGGATAAAAGTGGTCTATACAACTTAATAACAACCATATTTTTCTCGTTTTCTTAAATTTCTCATTACATATAGCTCCTATCTTTTAAAGTAATGTACACGCTTAAAATATATACCAAACTTGAAACGAATTAACAGCTAAATGGGTAATATACTCATAAAATCTAACATAATCTAAACAATTTTGAGGGCACTAACGCTTATACAAACAACTTCCCAAAGAAAATATCAATTTGTTCCTGAAAGGCGAGTTTATTTAAATGATGTATATATTAGTAATTATTTAGTTTGCAGAATATCCAAGTTAACATCAAAGAAAATCAGACTTTCACAATGTGTTTACAAGTCTATTTACACGGTTTACTAAGGGGTGGGGTGGTAAACACTCCGAGAATTCATTATTATAAAGCAATAAATGATGTCGATGTTGGTAACATTTGATAGCATTGGTCCACCGTTTTCTATTGCTTCCAACAAAACCCATGGCGTCACAATGACGTCAAAGTTCACAAGTTGGCAAAATTGGTCATTTCCACAGAGTATCAGAGTTTCCATCAGAGTATAAAATGAAAAAAAAATAGAAATTTTGCATAAAAAAGTAGGAATATTGGATTTTCATGCAGGTTTTGGCCCCAAATGATATGGAAAATGACTAGTTTTTAACCAACATATAATTTTAGAGCCATACAGTGCACAATATTTAAACAAATGAACTAATAACTAAAGGGTAATGCAGTAGCATTTATAGGCGAATAATGTGCCCGAAGTCGGAAAAACTAAATAATGGCGCCCATTATTTTTATTTTTTCCCGCCCGAGGATACATTATGAGCCCATAGATGATACTACAAAACCTTTATTTCTATTCTATTAACTAAAACAACTTGATTTTATTTTGTTTGTTTGTTTGTATAGGTTTTAAGTTAATATGCCTTATTTATGTGTATTTTGTATGCTGATTAATGAAAATAAATGATAAGAAAATGCATTATCGGCTCATTAAACTGACCAATCAGAATGCTGCATTTTCAATAATGGGTAGTAGAGGTAATAGAACCACTCTCCACTAATCGACTTCGACGCTAACCCCGGTGACGCGATGACGTATACCTTCACATTTGTTTCGCCAAAATTAGCAGAAGGATGTGAAATAATTATATGGAAGATTTAACGAAAGTTTTTAACGTTTTTGCGCACGGAGGGAAAGTTTACCTGGGGTGGTACCTCCTCCCCTTTGGTAATACGAGGGTTAATGTCACTATGCCCCCCCTAAAAGTGATAAATTTGGTGTATTTGTACAAATGTTAAAACTACAAAACTTCTTTTTCACGACGCACAGACCGTAGGTTTCAATAAGTACAAGTAACATAATTAAAACACAAAAATTAAAATGTGAAATTTCATGACAAATCCCTCATGAATTATAGAAAGGTTCACCGATTGCCTTAAATCTTGATAGACCTATTATCGATTTTGATCACTGAAGTAAATGTTTGTCCCAGCGAATACGTATTCGTTCACAATTTATCTGTGTGCTTTGCGATAGTTGGACACGCAAATGCTATCGAATACGTATTCGATTGTTTGTGAAACCCGTTTTATACAAATGGGTGTTATTCGACTGCGGCTATTTTGGTTAGGAGATGTAATTTCACTTTTATTTTTGGGTACAATTAAAGAGTACATAAAATGCAACCAGAATCAACTATTAACTCAATTTGACCAAAAAATCAGATTCGACACTATGTCGTGACCACGACGATATGATTCATTAAAAATCAAATCTTACACATCAAGTAACATGATTAAGATTTTGATTTTTAAGACCGTTGCCAAAACCTGGTATTTGTGGTGACCCACTTTAAAAAAAAATTAAGGGGGATCTTGACGTTGATCTTGGCTAAATTGCATATGCAAGTCGACATGGTGCAATTTTTTTTTATAAACTTCCGAATTCCAAGGATTATTTTGATATATTGATATACTTCAATTCAGCAAACTAACAATGCACGGACATTTATAATTACCTGTAAAATTGGCATACGCCCTTAAAATGGTTCTATCAATTTCCATGAAAAATATACGTCAACCCCACAGAAAATCACATATACACCCCATTTCCACGAACAAAAATGGGTGATTTTTCATCGCCGTGGGCCCACCCAGAGGGTGTTTTGAATCAATCCCCTGATGCATTGCAATGTGCCTATACTGTACTGTACTAAACACATGTCAGTACTTAGGGATAAAAAGTATTCCAAAAGTTAAAGAACCACAAGACATTTCATAATCATGGCTAAAATTCCATAAGTACTAACGCTTTGTGGCCCAAAATGAGCGTTAAAGTTTGGGTTTTTATGTGTTAAGAATAGGATTTTTATGGGATCACATGACTCTATTGAGCTGAAATTTCCCAAAACTGGTGCATTGAGGGATTGACTCAAAACACTCTCTGGGCCCCATCTTTGAAGGGGCAGTCAAATTTTTCAGCAACCCGTTTAGAAGTGTTTGTGAGCGTTTCCTAATTGATAATGAGGTTGGGTCTTTTGGCGTCACGAACCGACGCAATGTCACATTCTTGTGCGACTAGGGGGTGTCTGAGGTGTGTCAGGAGTGAAGAAAGTTTGAAAATCTGGTTTTAAATTGAAACCAACGCAACTTTAATTTTTCAATCACATACAGATTATAAAACAACATCAGACGATAATAAAGATAGCGAAGGAGTTACATGTAAGGCTTATTAGCCTGTCAATTTGTAACCCCACTTTGCCGTATTGATTGAAGTTGGACATGGCAGCAAGTTGAGAGTCGGATGGGTAATTACGGAGAGGACAGTCATCAAGCTGACGCATCGAGCAATCAAGTGGACAGGACCAAGCAATACAAGCTTATATTACATATTCCTATTGCAATGAAAAGAACATAATACAACACAGAATTTAAAATGAAAAAAATGAACATAGCAATTATGTGTGACTTTGCATGATAAAGGCTTTGTATGTTTTACGATAAAGACTTTGTATGTTTTTCGGAATTTACACCGTTCCATAGCTTATTCCCAGCAAATTTAATTGATTTTTCAGAAAATACTTTCTTAAACAGAGGAAGTCTGTCAGCTGTCTGTCGTTATGCACTCATGTTCAGAAAGCAAGAGCAAAAGATGAAACTTTAATTGGGAAGGATTGATCAAATTTTTGCTTGATACAAATATTTTCGGCGAACCAATTTGTGAATACTGATTTCCTGAAACGGAACAAATTAACATTTAATATTGACATGAAATGTTTCTACGAAACCAATCAAATAAATTACGAGCAAGCAAGTTGATCACATAATACGGACATGAAAAACGTAATCATGCAATGCGGATATTAGAAAACATGACCAAAAATGTAATCAGAAAAACCGCTAATAACAAAAGAAACACCATGTGATTAATCATTTTAATAGATAAAAGAAATTGCTCTTATTCCGGAACCAATTTTAGACGTTCGCATTTTACTCATACATGTATAACGACATCTTATTAAAGGTTATAAGATAAATTGAAATTAAAATTATTATGTGGGGTAAAATCGTTTTGTTCATGGTATCAGTGTACATGCAGAATGCTCGGTAGTTAATTGTTATTAGGCGTAAAAATGTGTGATGCATCGATGAGTGCAATCAGACATACTCTAATTCTAATGTCTTTTACTGTTTAAATGAATGCCGAAGCTAATTTTTTATTTTCAAAATTGATTTCTCTCTGCCCATTTAAAATAATATTCATACTAAAGTGTGAAATCATGCATAAACTTTGTATTTCTAAACAATTCCGAAAATAAAGTAATAAGTTATACTATACATATTTCTCGTTGTTCTGTAGTGTGTCTAATCAATGGTGAGGGCAGGGTCATTACACAGATATGTCCAAGGATGCGCCCAGAAATCTAGAGCTCGTCTCCTTTCTTGGAAAAAGAAACCAACAGCTGATCAGGTGTAATGCACTGGATATGACTCCAGATTATGCGGTAGCTAAGGTTTCCCTGAGGGTGTCAAGATGTCCAGGATGGTCAACTAACTTCACGAGGTAATTTGGCAGTGCAAGTATTGTCAGTGATTCTTCAGATGGTCCGTTACCATGGCAAAACGTGCCTTTACCGATTACTTCTCTGCAATAATTACATCGAGGAAATTCCAATCCTCCCATCCTGGTTTCTACTGGAGATATTTCCTTGAGTAAGAATTACCAAATAAATGTTGAAGTTGTCTACAATTGAAATTTTGCTTCTTCAGATCCCCTTCCAAGACGATGACGTCCTTACATCGCAGTCTGACCCACAAGCAAATTTTGGTGCCATTCCACTTCTGGGTGGGTGTTTGGTAGCATACTGAATACTCTTATCTGTTAACTGTCACTCTAGTTGAAAACAAGCTAATCCTTCAGCTGTCTTGAATTTCAGCCGTCTTGGTATCATTAGTTTACAGGGCATAATTTTAAAAAAATACTCATATAAAATCCCTGAATACTGGTCAAGTCGTCATAGAAATAACCATAGGCTTGAAGGACAATGAGTGACAAACTCTTACCAGCACTTTAAGACATTTTGTGTTACTTTACAATATCAAGTGCATATGGTCCATCTCTAAGACTTAGCCACTCCATAAGTGGGCAGTGAAGTGTCATCTTATTGAGTATATATCTAGCAGGTAGTTTGCGATCCCGGGCAGGATTTCTCCTAGTGACCTGTGCCGTTTCTGGATACTTGCTCTTTGTAATCAGATTGTGCATAGTTGTTGTCCCTTTGTTCATATCAGCATTTTGATAACTTTTGTCACTTGCCACACTTACGGACCAATTTTGTCTTGTTTCTGTTGTGGCATATCGGCATGGATATTGCGATCTTTATGTACAACGGTTTCTTGGCTGTCACCTAACTGTAGACTCGTGTACTCGTATACTAGGGAGTGCAGATTCAGTATAAGGCTTGTCTACGTGGATTACTTTGACTTAAGCCCGAGGGGACTTTTGCATTGTAACATGAATGTCAGGCAACTTGTGGACAAGCCTTCCCAAAGCAGCCTAAGCTTGTTGGAGTTTCCCGGCTTCATTTGGGATTTGAAAAGCCGAACAAAATAATGTCCCTTCTTTAATTACAAGATAGGGACTTCCCAAGGCAGCCTAGCCTGTTGGCGATTCCCGGCATCTTTTGGGAATTGAAAATCCAAACAAATGTCCCTTCTTTAATTTCAAGATATGGGACTTCACAAGGCATTCTAAGCTTGTTGGAGATTCCAGGCTTCTTTGGGGAATTGAAAAGTCAACAAATGTCCTATCCTTAATTTTACTGCCATGTGCTCTTCTATCATAATTCCGCCGAGAAGTACTGTTTGGCAAGACCTCTCGTGCTGGTTCATGGACAAGTTGCAGTCTGTCTCTTAATTCTAGTGCACAGTCTGTCATAAGGTCCTCTTCTTCCTATTGGAATTGCTATACCATCAGGTCTAATGGCAGGTTCATCTCCTGGCCAAACATGTTCGGCATTTCACCTGTACTGCCATATATTGCACTCCTATAGGCCCTATGTAATTCCTACAAAGGGAAGTAGTTTATCCGAGTCACGTTGATGTTTTAGAGGTTCCATCTCGAGGGAGACCATGTCTAGTAATGTTCCGTTGAAGCTTTCAACTACCCCGTCACTCTTAGGATTATAAGGACTGGTCTTGTTTTCGAGACCCCATGAGACGCAAACTCTCTGCGAAAACATTGGACTCAAAATGCGTCCCTGATCAGAATACACTTCTTGAGGGCAGCCAAATCGGCACACTAATTCTTCCGTGAACTTTTTGGCTACCGTTTCTGCAGTCTGGTCTGGCACTAGGGTGCACTTCAACCCACTTTGGGAAGCAATGACTAATACATTCAGATTTCCATTATCAGTTCCGGGAAGGAGTCCAGGATGTCCAGAGCTACTCGCTCCAATGGCCTCCAACTGCATACTACCTTACTTTTGCTCTCCGTTTCTTGGAAGGCTTCTTCCGTTGTGCACAGCTTGTACACTTCCGCAGATATGAACGGGTATTAGCAACCATGCCAATCCGATAGTAGATTTGCAGTTATGTTTCTGAAAACACATTTTCTTTTTAAGGCCCGTGCATCTATTATCTTTTTGGTGAAGCTTTTCCTTCCCATCGTCTGTGACCCACTTCCTGCAGAGTATAAGTGACACCATCTTTGATATACAGCACGTTCCACAGAGACCAATAAGGCTTTAACTATGGTACTTTATGCGATACTGTCTTCCAATCAGGTCTATCCCCTAGTACTGTGATTATCAAATTCAGCTATCTGGCTCTGTTTGGTGGTTGCTAGCCTCTGAGGTTTTACTCTCAACTTTGCTATTACCGTCTTTTGGGGTCGTCTCAACCACAGCTGTTTGTATCATTGGTAAGACCTCAATTGTGGTACACTGTGAACCCAGGCTTTTGCTGTTTCTCCTACGACGACCTCGCTTGGTTTACTTCAAGTCCTGGCGTTCTACACGTCCACATTGTACACAATGGGACAGCGTGTCTGCACTTCGGTGCTGGGTGCCTGTTTGTATATATGTTCACATCATAATTGCTCATAATCTCTAACCAGCGAGCCAGTGTCCGGCTTCTTTATAGTTAAAAAGCCGGTTCTGACTATCACGGGTCTATCATAAACATGATAAAGGTAATGGCAAAAGTATTGTATTTCAGTTACAACAGCAAGAAGCTCCCGCAGGGTTGCACCATATATTCTTTGTTCCTTGATCCTTCTAAGTCTTGGTTTCATAAGTAATAAGACATTCTCTGTTGTCTTGTACTTGAGATAATATTGCTCCCATAGCAAATCCTCTAGCGTCTCGCGTCTGTATCCAGTGCACATTGCACCTCATCTTTTGGATACCCTAGAATGGAGGCAGGCAATAGGCGATCTTTGAGCTGTTGGAAAGCCGACTGGCATTCATCGGTCCACAAACATTTACAGTTCTTGGCAGTCACGCTATGCAGGGGCTTTTCTATCTGCCAAGTGATGAATGGATCTCCTGTAGTAAAAAGCAAGGACAAGAAATCTTGAGTTGAGTTGTATTAGTTGGTGTTGCCCAGTCTTTCACTGCTTGGAAACCGGATTCGCACAGGAGTCGGTCGCTTTAACAGCAATATGCACCGATGGGGGCTGCGGCCATCGCCAGCCTGCCAATGTGGTTCTCCATCACATTCTCAATGAGTACCCTACCTTTCGTCCACCGGTGGACAGACTTCTCAAACCCCAACCAATCAACAGTGAGCTGGCTTCGCCGTTTACAACATATTTAGCTGCTGCCTCATACGCAAGAAGAAGTTGGAGGAGCCGGTTTGTATGCCTTCTCCTGGTACAATATGACCAAGGTACTGCACACTCGTCTTGAACAGCGAACACTTCGAGGGCTTTAACTTTAAGATTTAATTTTTAAACACAATTTGACTTGATTTAAAATTAACCCCTGTATTAATTTTAACCCCTTATTTTATAAATTTTCTCGCATTTCCCAGAGGTTGGACCCAAAAATTCTGATTCATGACCCTTCAAACTATAGCAAAACATCTTCAAACCTTCTTCCCCAAACTTCGAGAATGGGATTCTCATTATAACCCAACTATACTCGCCACGCATGCAAACCATTTTGAACAGTAAATGTTGACTTTCGATATTCATCTAACACTACCTGTCAGTATCCGGCAGCAAGATCGAGTGTGCAGAAACATTTCGCTCCAACTAGCTTGAATTAAAACTACGACCTTTCGTTCTGTTCATAACTCCAATGCACCACCGTGTAACTTGTATGATCCCAGAACCTTTTTCAAAATGTTGACAACATGTTCAGGAATCTGAGCATTTTCTTTCAGTATTCAAGGAGTTTATCCTGAAATTAGCTAATACTTCAGATTGTGGGAATCTCAGTCACCATGGTCACTGGTTATGGACTTCTATAGGGAAATTATGTTCGTCGAACCTTTCTCAACATGGGTCAACTTCGAAAGATTCAATAATACCCATACTACCAAGTGATAAACAACAAACATTTCTGGTACTGCTTGATAATAAATTACACGTTCTATCAAGAATGTATCAAATTCCATTTTCACCATTCACACCTCGCTGGTAGGTGTAATTCACACTCTTTGATTCATTAACATGGTTAGGGAGCTGTAGCACTCATTTGGCACGTACTAATGTAGGTCGAGGAGTAATTAAGGACACTAGCGCAAACATTCCAGGCTATACGCCGGACACTTTTTAGCCAGTAAGCCCTGTGTAAAAATTATGGCTCTATTCTGTTTATTTCGTTCGTAAGATTTCTGGAGACAGAGTTGAATATAAACGTCATAGTGGCCTTATTAGAGTGACTGTGAAAGTTGCAGCTATTTCGAACAGGTCACATATAAGTTACTAAGTTACATTACGTAACAACCCAAATTTGCGATAAGACAAAATTAGAAAGCCATAAGCTACGGGTGGCCAAATCTTGTTACTGGCGCCGAATTCAAAAACGTGCTGGCACAAAAATAATGTACATACGTAGCGTTCCAAAAATGGGATGGGGATTTGAACAGTTTGCATGATAGACTTGGCTAATGTTTTACTGCGAATACCCTTCCTGCGGTAACCCTTTTAGTCGCCTCTTACGACAAGCAAAGGGGTGGAATTTGTTTGTTCTTCTGAATTTTTTTTATTTTTATATATTTGATTTCATTTGTTTATTTCTGTCTTCTTTGTGTGAAAATTTCTTATAAAAGAAGAAACCTGTTTCTTAAGTGTTGACATGTTCAAGACGAGATATGGGATTTTTATGTTTAAAAGATACTCTAGGTCGGTTTTGAGCAGAATTTAAACTTTCCCTGAAAAAAAATCCATGTTGAAAATCTAGATAAAGTACAGACAGTTCGAACATTCAATATGGACTTCCCTAAAAAGATCAAATTTTACTAACAAGGAGCTTTTACATTTAATGAAACTTTTTTTAGTGGGACAACTGCAAATTTAAGAATTCAATTGAATCTCGAAACACCTTACGAGATATCACAAAATCAGCTTGGTACTCAGCTGTAGTTCCCTGCTGGTACCAAACTGTTAAATCAAGATCAAATTACATTTTGCTTGTTGGTATTAATTCACACACTTTTATTATCCCCCTGGCTTGAAAAGCAGAGGGGGATATTGCGAGGGTGCGAATGTCTGTATGTGTGTGTATGTATGTGTATGTGTGTGTTCCAGTTTGGTTAGGTTTTGGTTAGGTTTTCGTGTTTCGCGTCTCCTTCGAAAAGTTTAAGTCCGATTTAAACCAGACTTGGGGTTAAGGTGCAATAGGGGTTCCTTCATGTGTGGATGCTGTCAAAGGTCATGGACCAAGGTCAAAGGTCATCTGAGGTCATGTTCCAGACTGCCATCTTGCCAGGGGGATGATGCAAGTTTACTTGCTGTATTTTTTACTACCTTGAATCTCTATCCATGAGGTATTGTAATCAGACATTTTGAAATGTTAAAGAATTCCATTTATTCAGGATTACAATTGTAAACCAACTATTGCTAATAAGCTATAAGAGGCTTAAGCATAATACTAATTTGATACGATAATTTTAAGCCAAAATACTCTATACTCTGGTCTTGAATGCTAAGGGAAAGTAGAGTTTGGCACTTGGCGTAATATTAGGTCGGGCACACACCTTTACTTACTGTAAGAAGTTAGTAGGCTTTGAATTTCTATTTTTGTACAATGTATATTGATTTGCTCAACTGAGAATTCAACTTGATCACATACGTTTGATCTCTTATCACACATCCCATCGCTTTAATTGCGGACAATTCCCCGTACAAACTCCTGCTAACTAACTGCACATTATAAATCAGGAATGTATCAAATTACATTTTGTCGATTCTCATCTTGCTTGTACATATTAGTTCTTCTTCCCACATTTTCATTTATTTGGGGAGCCAATTTGCCGCCTGCTAAATGTAGGGTAGAATGTAACCTTTTTTCAGAAAGCTAAAGTCATCGTTGGTTCGTTAGCCACAGATGTTAGTTGCCAACTTTAATGGCCTGCATTTGCGGGAAGCCCATGATATACGTCCAGTCGCAGCGAGCGATTGGCGTGCGCAAAACCGAATTTTGACCTAAGATTTTGACCTACGCATGCTCACGAGCAGAAATCGCTCGCCGCGACTAGAAGTATAATTATCATGGGCTTAAATTGTTAAAAACTTCTTCTATCCATTTCACTTATATATACATACATTGATACATGTCGGGCAAAATACTATGTTCACGATACGTTTATCTCCTGTTAATTGTCTGAAGGCGTATGTCACAGAATGCGCATCACACAGAAAAATGTTATGTAAAAATTACGCAGTTAAAAATAGAACCAAGTTTCAAGTTTCAAGTTTCAAGTTTATTCTCCATATACAGATCAGTAAATACAACTTGAACTTGAATAGAACCTCATAAAAATGAAGTAAAAATTGCACCTATAGTAAGTAATATTTTACATAATTCGGTAGAAATTGTAGAGTAAATCTTATCGATGATTACGCATTGCTATGATTTTTGTATGTGTGTGTGTTTGTTTGTTTGTTTGTGTGAAATATTAAGTTTATTTCGTGAGAGAAAAGGATATATCCCTAACGTCCCTAGAGGAAAATCTGACGATCACCGCAAAAAAGGGAGGTAGCGTTATTTCTTATGTTAGATCTAGGGTAATTTCCCCAACCCAAGGCAGGGGTCCGCTCCGTGATTTTTTTCAAAAGTCCATTTAAAAGCAGTTAAGGGACGTTGGTGATATAAAAGCTTCCTTTGAGAATATTGAAAATTTTAAGATTATGAACATATCCTCAAGAAATCCCACGTATACGTGCAAAAATTTGACCCTTCAATTTCAGGTACTCTGTCTATCACCAATTATAGCACCTCATTGTTCTATTGTACAAACTATCTTTCTTTGGCAAATGGCCCCAAAATGAAGAACGAAATATTACACCGATACCTAAAGTCGTAAATTACCTCCTTTTGAAACGGATGTCTGCAATTTTTAGCCTTAATTTAAATTCAATATTTACAAGGAGCCCGTTTGGAAGCAGCCTCTTTATGTGATTTTCCATTGAACTAAGTAGAAAATTGCCAAACCAAATCCTGGTCAGAACGGCCAGACCACGATGCTCTGTGTGTACAAATAACAGTCGCAGACAACAAGACTCTTATATGGTTTGTAAACACTTCTCGTCCAGAGAAAGCGATAGATTGGTTTAAAATAGCACCAATGGTTATAAATAATAAGGGGAACAGAGCAATTTCGAAATGACTGCTAGTTAACGCTGAACAATCAAAAGTAGTTAAACGGTTAGATCATTGGCACTGACGTTATATCACGTACACCATTAAGTTGTAATAGTACTAAAGTTTTGTAACCTCAGAAATTATCATTCCAAATAATTATAATTGGGAAAATAAATTACCAGGGTTGCACAAAGGGGGGGGGGAGGGGCAGGGGGTACCGCTCCCGGAAAATAATGAGCAGAATTAGGGAAAAGTGGATAAAGAAATAGTGAGTAAAACGAGTGAGAGATGAAGCGAAAACAGCCCATTTGGGGGTTATGCACCGTGGCCGTGGCTTGTTGTACAGGTACTAACTATTATACTGTTTGTTTTATTACTTCCCCAAACAGCCCAAGCCCCGGTAGCTCCCGGTCAGTCATCAACCAAAACTCAAATGAAGTCAGTCCAAAGTTACGGAAACATCAAATACATTTCGTAAACATTTTCTAAATCTATCAGCTTAGGTCAAAAGGGTAGAGACAGTCCGTACTCATATCCCTAACGTCCCTTAACTACATTTTTTTGCACTTTTCAAAAAGTGGATCTAACAAGAAAAATAACGCTACCTCCTTGTTTTGCGGTGATCGTCAGATTTTCCTCTATAGGGACGTTAAGAATATAAGCCTTTATCATCCAATTCAAGTCAGTGATTTAGACGTTCACGTCACAAGTCTGAAAATTCAGTCAGTCCAAATCATAATGTACTTCTTGTGAAGATTTATTAATATTTTTTAACCGGCCATGTTAATGTTTTTTTACAACAAACAGACAAAGAAAGCGGCTTAAAGCAAAATTTCCCATGATGCTTTAAACGCTTCATACGAGAAAAGGTCAGAGGAGGTTACAAATATTTTTTTTACTATCATGGTATATCTAAACACTAGTCAACATATCGTAATCTGATTTTCACTAAACCAGTGGGCTGTAAGTATAAGTGTATATTAAGGGAAATGTTTAGCTCAAAACCTTGCTCCTGGGGGAGAAAAAACCTTTGTGAACCCTGGTTTTATCTCCGAGTATATCGACCTTGATCCTGTAATCTTTCACAGAAAATGAGAACGTGATGCAAAGTTTGCCGATTGGTATAGCTTGACGTTTTTGAAGGTTTAATCATAATTAATTTAAACAGTTTTACCAAGTATTTATGCGTTATTATCATGTTGCAATTTATATTGTCATGGTAACGGCACTGAGGACATCATTATTGATGTCTTGCTGTCAGCGTTTGTTTCAGTGGAGTGCCTCATCGCTATTGCCATGCCCATCAACTTGCTCATCAAGGAAAAAAGGTGTTTTATGCTTGTTTAGTTATGCTTATAGCACCTATCCATGCTTAAAATGATTTTAACGAACATTTTATGCAGTACTTTATACATAACAATACACTTCGCTATATTTAGGTTTATAAGCAAGTGCGAATTTGGTAATTCCATTACTATGTGTGTTTGTGTGTATGTATGTATGTGTGCATGTAGGCAGGCAGGCTGCTGGGAATTGCCTCACTTTAAAAATGAGAATTACCTCCGTTAAATTGTGTGTAAGCACACTTTGACCCCACTTTAAAACTTTAAAAATGGCTCCGTTGAAAGATCAAAGTGGTCACTTTGAGCTCCTTTTAAAGTTAACGGGGCAATTCGGAGACGACCCCTTATGCGATACTGTCTTCCAATCAGGTCTATGCCCTAGTACTGTAATTATCAAATTCAAGGCAGGATCTTTCAGTTGTTCCTCTCTGATTGCTTTCACAGTTACTACTGGTCTCAATTCCTTCACATCAACCTTTATTTTTTCTACTTTTGGTGTTGCAATGACCTCTCTTTCTGGCTTTGTTAGGTGGTTGGTAGCCTCTGAGGTTTTGCTCTCAACTTTGCTATTACCGTCTCTTGGGGTCGTCTCAACGACAGTTGTTTGTATCATTGGCAAGACCTCAGATGTGGTACACTGCGATTGTAGGCTTTTGTTTCTCCTACGACGACCTCGCTTGGTTGACTTCGGGTCCTGGCATGCTTCACGTCCACATTGTACACAATGGGACAGCGCGTCGGCGTTTCAGTGCTGGGTGCCTGGTCTAGGTTATATGTTCACATCATAGTTGCTCAGAATCTCTAACCAGCGAGCCACTTGTCCTTGGCTTCTTTAAAGATAAAAAGTCATTTGAGTGTGGTGTTTTCGGTTCTGACTATCACGGGTCTACCATAAAGGTAAAGGCGAAAGTATTTCAAAAAGATGACAACAGCAAGAAGTTTCGCCGGGGTGCACAATAGTTTCTCTGTTCCTTGCTCTAAGTCTTGCTGGCATAAGCAAACTAGACATTCTCTGCTGCCTTGTACTTGAGATAAGATTACTCCCATAGTAAATCCGCTAGCTCTGTATCCAGTACATATTGGCCCTCATCTTTGGGATACCCTAGAATGGGGCCGATACTAGGCGATCCTTGAGCTGTTGGCAGTCGAGCTATGCAGGGACTTTGCTCTATCTGTAAAGTGTTGAGCGAATCTCCTGTAGTAAGAAGCAAGATCAAGAAAGCTACGAACTTGAGTTGTATTAGTTGGTGTTGTTCAACCTTTCACTGCTTGGACCTTAGAGGGTTTGCGACCGATCGGTTTATATGCCTTCTCCTGATACAATATGACCAAGGTACTGCACACATCTTGAACAGCGAACACTTCGAGGGCTTTAATTTTAATCCTGCTCTCTTCAGTCGTTGAAAGACCTCTTCCAGTTGAACTGCCACTTCTGGTATTTCACGCCCAAAGACAATTATATCGTTAAGCTAGACTAGTAGAGATTTCCAATGAAGACCACTCAATACATGCTCCATGAGCCTTTCGAAAATCGATGGTGCGTTGGTCAATCCAAATGGCATCCAAACGGAAGCAAGGTCGAGTGCACAGAACCATTTCGCTCCAGCTAGCTTATCAAGGCTGTCGTCAGTCCTTGGTATTATGGGAATGCAGCCTTAACAGTGACGTCATTGAGTTTGCGATAATCACAGCACGACGGCCTACCAGAACCCTTCTTAACTAATACGAAGGGGGAGGTCAAAGGACTATTTGGCTCAACAACATCTATTTCTGCTTGCTACATTGCTGGAGCTCTTCTAGGACGCTGTTTGATGGAACGGGCGTCTCCCGTATCAATTGTGTGCTTGACAACTTTGTCCCATGAATGAGAAGAACCGCCTGGTTCTTAATATTTTGTAATTGGGAGATTTTGCTATTAAACTTTATGCCAGAATTGTTCAGAGGTGGGCAACGCGCGCGTCGTAATATCTGTATAAAAGGGGCGGAGACTATGGGAAGCCTCATGTGCGGTTAATCAATGGGGAGGCCCACCTATTAACAAGCCAATTGGCATTAACTTCACGCTCGGCGCATATGGCAAGCCATAAAGGCCATAACGTATTGTCGCAACGCGTTGCGAGAAAGTAGCAACGCGTTGCGACATTTCGGCAACGCGTTGCGACATTTCAGCAACGCGTTGCGGTGTCGGCCAATCAAAATCATGAATTTCTGTGACGTATTTCAAAAAATAGACCCACAACGCGTTGCAAAGTATCTAGCAACGCGTTGTGGAAACTCACAACGCGTTGCAAGCCTTCACAACGCGTTGCGAGATTCACAACGCGTTGTGAGCTTTACAACGCGTTGCGAAGGTCCACAAGCCATAAGGGTCATAACGTATTGCCGCAACGTCTGTGAGAAAGTAGCAAAAGCGTTGCGGACCATTTCGGCAACGCGTGCGGCGTCGGCCAATAAAAATCTTGAATTCTTTGACGTATTTCAAAAAAATAGATCCACACGCGTTGCGGCAACACGTTCTGACCAGGATTGGCTTTCACAACGCGTTACAAACCTTAACAACGCTTTGTGAAGCTCGTAACGCGTTGTGAAGTTTGTGAAGGCAATAAGGTCATAACACGTATAATGCCGCAACGCGTTGTGAAGGTTTGCCACGCGTTGTGAGTCGCACGCGTTGTGAGATTATATTTTGAAACGTCCACAGATATCATGATTTTGATTGGCCGCACGCAAAACGCGTTGCTGAAATGGTGCAACGAGTTGCCGAAATGTCGCAACGCGTTGCCGAATGGTCGCAACGCGTTGTGACTTCTCCACGTGTTGCGGCCATACGTTATGTCCCTTATGGATTGTTAAACTTAGCCAACGCGTTGCGAAGATTCAACGCGTTGTGAAGATCGCAAAGCGTTGGAAGGTTTGCAACGCGTTGCAAAGTATCTAGCAACGCGTTGTGCAGGTCTATTTTGAAATTTACGTCACCGAAATTCATGATCGTGATTGGCCGA
>JAMKCH010087665.1:0-12739 GCA_023653785.1 Ophioderma brevispina | reverse complement strand
ACTATACTTAGCCCCGGATGTTCCCCATGTATTCCCCTGTATTCCATGTACTGATTTTACCGGAATACATATCATCTGGCACTATGTGTTTCTTTTTATCATGTTGTATATATATTTATAATGCTTCATTTTTTCTCTTTATTCAGAGCCTCCCCTGATGAAGCTCTCATGAGCGAAAGCTAGGGTTTTTTGGTTGGCTCGTGCTACGTTTCAGACCCATCCCCATCTCTTTCATTTATATATGTGTTTCACACCACCACGGATGGATCAACAAAGTTGTCAAAGAGTCCACAGATCATCTCTCACACACATATATATATATATATATATATATATATATATATATATATATATATATATATATATATATATATATATATATATATATATATATATATATATATGCCATAGTAATTTTGGTGGGTAAGCACCCTAGTTACAAATAAAAAATAAAAACGCAAAAAGTTTGATGTAAGTGCAAGGCGCATTTGAATTTTCCGTCTTTTTGCTCATTTTTCGCGTGTTTTGAAAACAATGTTTTGCCCCTAATTTGCAGCCCAAATAACAAATCGTCGCCCACATTACATACTGTCGTATTTTACAAAACACGATTTCCGAGAAAATAGCAATTCAAAATCTACCGCGACATTTCATGTCTATACGGTAGAACGAAGCATAAAAGAAACATCTACACTTTACTGTTTTGAAGAAAACATTTTAAAGTCCAATATAAACCATAAATTCAACTTAATACTGCAATTATATTATCTTAATTAGGCTACAAAGTTATAAGTCTGTATGTGAAATCACAAATAATGTATATTGCAGAATACGACGCATGTTACGCCGTTGTTTTTCAATGTACGTAAAATAGATCACTATGTGAAAAGCTTGTTTACGAAATAACGATGGAAATACGTCAAAATTGGTCTGTATGTGAAGTCGTTTATTTCGGGATCGGCAAAAGACAACGCTATATCAAACACGTGTAAATGAATGGCGATTTTAAAATACGACAGTATGTGAAATACGGATATGATAATTTTGAAGAAAATGACAAAAATCTGTTATTATAAACTAAATAATTAGGCATCCTCACATTTTGAAACTTTGCGGATGGCAAGAACTCGATGAACAAAGTAAGTAGGCGGAATTTCGCAAAAACCTCAAAAATGTGAAATACGACAGTATGTGATGCGGGCGACAAAATTTCATTTTCTATTGATGATTTGGGGCTGTCTTATGACCCTTCACATGTGGTATGAATTTCGTACAAAAATTCCTTCGGGAAAGTGGTTTCCCTAGGGGGGTCCCATAGACCCCCATCCCCACCCCCCACCCCCCGGGCACCAACGGGAGTGAAAACCCCTTGGTCACTTAAGTGTTAAACTAACAATAATTTAGAACGGTAGTTCCTATAACGCGAGATATGCAATTGACCGGGCTGTTCAGATGACCATAATGATGATTTTCCCCGTGGTGAGTTAGCTTGATCTTAACGCTTACGCGTTCAAAGCTCAGTGAAGTGAACTTCCGTCAACATAAAATGTTTCCCAGCTTCAGGTCAATGAATGTCATTCAGTGACCACTACAAACGTGACAAGAATAGCTTTGTCGAATACTAGTAGTGCTGTTAATTTCCAAATTGAAAAATTTCCAAATTTTTAAAATAAAATAAGTACATTACGCATGGGTATTTTACATACATCAAGATTGAGAGGCATTTGGATTTTGACCCACTGATAACACATAAAGGTCTTCACAAGGCCCGGGGGTGGGGGGGGGGGGATCCGCCTCCCCCTCGACATTTTTTGTCGTATCTCACCTGTTTGTTATTTTTTCACGCCGAAACTGCATGACTTTTTTTCTTTGAAGCCTTGCGCTCGATTTAAGACCATTTTGAACGGTTATGACGCGGCGTTAAGTAATCACGCACTGCGTGCGATACCATTGAAATTACACGGAACAGCAGAAATCCAGCTTTTTGTGCTAAGGATACAGTTACACCATGTTTTATCTTATTTATTTGAGCATGTGTGCGCATACTTTGACACACATCATGGCCAAAAAATCCAACTTTTGATTGAAAAAAATGGTGCAAACCATGAATTTTGCGATGACGTCGTGTTTGACGTCACTGTGGCGTCATACAAAGCATGTTTGTACTTTTTCTGGTATGAATGGACTCGGGAGGGTGATAGCTATCCATTGGTACCACACATATGATAGTTCAATACATTTCCGAGATACAAAACCTCAAAGGTCAACGTTTGGCCGCTACAGGGGTTAATTGAATAAATAGCTCCGATTTTAATTACACTTGTCCCACATTTTTCGTCTTGCTTTAGGAATTAATATTTAAAATAGTTTAATATATATAGGATGATTTCTTACGATGATTAAGATGGAAAGTACAAAGTACTTGGTGTAAATAAACTATATGTGCAGGGCACATGTGGTCCAGTGGATACAACGACCGACTCATGATCCAAAGATCCTGGGTTCGAGTCCCGCTGAGGCCAATGTGTTGTACACTTGGGCAAGGCGCTTTACCTCGCTTGCCTCTCTCCACCCAGGTGCAAAATGGGGAGCTGTTGTCCATTGAGCGCCGCCCAAAGGTATGAGTATGCCTTGGGCATTTGTAAGGCAGCTGACATATTCTAGTGGCAGCAGAATAAATGTAAAGCGCTTTGATACATTGTGAAAGGCGCTATATAAATGTCGAAATTTATTATATCCGAAAACAGTTGATGTACTCTTACATATAATGGCAACAAATTTTATAATTTCTATCTAATTTGAAACATACTTCATGTGCTAATGTATTTTAAATATCGATTGTTAGGGCAAGACGAGACGAAACTATTTTTAAATTTTGACCACTGTGGAGGTTAAACATGAAACTTTTACGTTGTAGCTTGTAATTTGAAGATTATACGTCACACTGATAGGTCACATTATTATTTTTTTCTGAATCCTGACGACCTGCGGAAATGGTATAGCTTTTAACAAGATTCGAACAACATTGTATTTTGACCCCTATATAATACACTTTGACTTACAGGGGTCATCAGGAGTGAAAATGCAAATGCCTCCCAATCTTTAAATAAACTTAAATCCTAAGGATTAAAAAAAGGTATAGTTTTCCCTGTTGTTTTACTTTGCATAGGTGAAGGCAATGAAGATTCAAGGTCATCCTGGGGTAACATTCTCAGAATGCTGCAATCAATTTCAAAATGGTCTCAGATTCTTCATATAGTCTCTTAGGACCAGAAAATATAATACTTGCACTCATTTCAGCATTTGGTCACATAATTAGCCTTTTTTCATGAAACGAATTGCCGTAGGTGTGACAAACTATAAGTGTTTAATGAATAAGTTGGTGTAGGTTTCAAAACAATTAGAAGTGTTTACTTTTTACCCCTGTACAAAACTTTCCCATTTGTTTTCATGTTCCCCATTGTTGATTTTTCCAGACTTTGACATATTATTTTGTGACTATTTAGAAGTATGATAGCACAAATAGTTTTTCTGTTGCATTTTTGGTAGGTCAAGAAACAACTTTGAATATTTATTAATCTTTCCCTGGAGATAGACAGCGCACACAAGTGTTGAAAAAAAATGTGCACTTGGCCGGATTCAAAACGGCGACCTCCGTATTACCAGCACGGCGCTCTAACCACATGAGCTATCAAGTCTGGGTTTGTAGTCTGCTTTGGTAGAGGAGTGATAGATATCACCTATAGTCTGCTTTGGTAGAGGAGTGATAGATATCACCTATAGATGATATCTATCGCTCCTCTACCAAACCAGACTTGATAGCTCAGTTGGTTAGAGCGCCGTGCTAGTAATACGGAGGTCGCCGGTTCGAATCCAGCTAAGTGCACATGGGGTTTTCGACACTTGTGTGCGCTGGCTATCTCCAGGGAAAGGTTAATAAATATTCATCCTGATCTACCTGGAGAACTAAGTACTTAAAATGTCAAGAAACAACTTTATTGGACTAAATTCGTGGACTGGATTTTTGCGTGGCCTCACCAGAAGATCAATTGCCATTTTTTCGAGATAATTTTATTATCTTGAGATATTATCTCGGGCTAATAAAAATGATCTGGAGATAATTTTATTATCTCGTTATAGTTGTATTACCTCCATATAATTTTATTATCTAGAGATCTTATCTCGGCATAATTTCATTATCTAGAGATGTTTGTTAAGTTGTATTTTGCTTTTGTTGTGCATAATATTAAAATGTATATCACATCGACCCCATATCACATTTTGTATTACTTGTTTAACTTTAAATTCATACTTTGTGAGGGAATGTTAATTGTAATTGAATTATTTCAGCCCATCTGTAAAATGCTATAATTACATTTTGTTCATTGAATACGCCTACTCACATGTGTAATATTAAAAAAACAAATATTATAACAAATCTAGGTTAAAAGCAATAATACAAATAAAACAAAATATTAAAAAGGTGGTTTGTTTCAAAATTTGTTTTTGGATTGCTAAAGCCAATTAGCAAAAAATGGTTACTTTAGTGAATTTTAGAGCACCGTACCACATCCACAAACTCTAATCACTCGGAAGACCACTAAAATAAACATTAAGCTAATTGTACATATTGTGATGACCGCGTGACAAATTAGATCTGTGAGAAGCAAGATAAGTTGAACATGATTGGACTCTTGGGTGAACTGTACTGTAAAATTGCAAATACATGTAGCTGGGTTATGAGTATCAGCATTCATCATCATATAGACTGTCCCAAAATAAAGTATACAATCAAACTACAAATTATAAAAAAATATAAACTATTCCTAAGCTAAATTATCGTTTTTGATGGACTCTTCATAAAATGTGCTGTTTTTGCTATAATGTGACAAAGTAAGTTCAATTCCCCAGGAATATATGGCCAAAGGTCACCTCATTTGCGGAGTAATAGTAGCCATGTTGTTTTTTCTAATATTTTGGTTTATACGGTGTTTTACAATACTAAACAACCTGAATTTTATTTTTTTAAATATATTTTAAGTCTAAAAGACATAAAAATATGCTCAACAGATCCTAAGTTTTAATATTTTGGGTTGAAAGTCAAGAAAACTCTTGAAGATGACCCAAAGAGTACAATTGAAATAAATCTATTAGTTTATTCTGTAGAGGAAAACATGTGAACAACTTTGCAATGCAGACAACTCAATAGAAGATTTCAAGATAATTTTAGAGTGCGTTCGTTGCCAGCGCCTTAATACGTTTTTACAACGATGCCTATACCATTTGCACTTCTTTTGATGAGTGCTACATATATTTAATATGTTTTAATTTGAGTCCCAATCATTCTGACCTATCCGGTAGATTAATCGCCACAAATCTATGGAGTTGCCACTAGTTTTGTGTAAATCTTAATCAAACCTGCGGTTGTCATGAATTAGATAGTCCTAAAATGGAAGACAAGCAATAGACAATGAAAATTAGAGAACTGTATCTCTTGGTCTGCCCAATGCTGGAGCAGCAATTCACAGACAAGCACCTTGTCAAATTCAGTGAAGCAGCCAGACATTGCACACACCTCTGGCTGGATCATATTTCAGAACCACTGTGTTTGCATACGATAAGAAGAAGAAGAGAACTACTCAGAATGAAATCAGGGTTGGAAGAAGGACAGTTCACATTCTTGCACTATGAAGGCAGCTCGAAGGTGTCCGAGTAAAAAAAACACCATGGGGGAAATAACATTCATCAACTTCAAGAAAGCCTTTGGCACATGCATCCACAGACACAAGATGCTGAAGTTACTCCAGGCTTATGGTATTCCAAGAGTGATAAATGATTGTTGGTGCAATTGATAAAATGTACCAAAACACTAAAGCCATAAGGACATTCACTTGCTGGTGAGACCGATTTTAATTCCCTTGCTCCATACTTCTTTTTCATTTTTTAACTTTGCACTGAAGCTGACCATTGGTGACGAAGAAAAGTTAATTTGCGCCTGGGTAAAAGACAAATCTGGACACTTCGAGTAATTGTATTGACGGCCTTTGACTTTGCTGATAATATTGTGTTGATAGGCTTTGATCTTCATTTTGATAATCGGTATTTCTTTCAAACTGTTAACCATGGTTGTCTTGTCATTTGCTATTCAGACACAACAAAATAATGTCTGGTGGGACATTTAAAAAAAAAAATCTCGGGTTTTATCAGTGGTTAACATGATTGGAGTAATTTAAAAGTTTGACACCTGCGTAAACTTAAATTGGCCCCTATTGAAAAAGTGACACCACAATTTGACACCATTAACTACCTTGCATTGATGTAGAGGGTCCATACTAACTACCAAAGGTGTCAAAGCTGAGATGTAGTGGGACATGAACGATGATGTTTGACCCAAGTCCTTGCTCCCGCTCTATAAGTGCGGACAGTAATGTCTGACATATCCGATTTTGCCCTTATTAGTTTGCTTCTGGTCTTATCATTTGCAGAGTATGTTGGGGGTACCCGTACTTGTTATAGACACGCAAAAATATGATTTTTAATGATTTTTTTTTCGATTTTATTATTTAGCAAATCACTGATAGGCACAATATTGTATGCACTTTATAGAAACTATATACATTCACTCTTATTTCACTTTTACACTGTACTCCAGCCAATTTGCCCCTTTTTCCAAGAAATAGGCCTGTCCCCCGTTGTCATTCATATACAAAATATCTCAGTAAAGTTGTAATATTTCATTTTGTTTAAGGTGGTTCCCATGTGTAGCTCAAAAGTTACTAAATAGATCTAAAGATCATTTTTCCCAATATGTTGTCACATCTTAACAATTTTAAACCAAAAGAGTGTGTCTTCATTTTACATTTCCACAGGCTTTTCAGCTCTCAGATGTCAAAAATCACAAAATACAGGGCTTTTCATATTTTTACGTGTTGATTTTTTTTTCTGGTGAACCTACCTCCTATTTTAATTTTTTTCTGCAGATTATGAAAGCAGGTGTGCTCTTTCATAATTTCCTTGCTGCGGGTATCATAGAAATACTTATAACTCAAGATATGGCAATTTTTTCCCCAAAATGTGTTAAAATCTTTGTCACAAAGATTACCATAGTCTACAAATTCCTTGTTATGACTGTCCAGCAACCTAGAACATTGTGCGTAGTTTATCAATAAAATATATCCTAAATATTTTAACCACAGCCAGTTACACCAAAACCGAGATTACAACCTTCAAACTTACAGGAAATATGGTTTACATCGTTAATTGTTTACCATTGTGCATGAAAAAAGATATCAGAAGTAACCCTTACAGTATACAAATACTACATGGTTAGAGGGTAATAGGGCACACTATTTTCCCGAGGTACTGGCTACGGGCCTATCACCCCGAAACCGAGGGGTGAGGGGTGATAGGCCCGTAGCCAGTACCAAGGGAAAATAGTGTGCCCTATTTCCCGTTAAAAAACCATGTAGTATTTTGTTTTATTACACCTCACTGTGACTCTGGGGACGAGGTTGTAGGGAAACAGTTCAATCTATTTCCCTAGGGAAATAGATCGCGTAATAGGAATCATCCAATGAAATAGCATGATTATGTTCATGAATATTCATGAGGTGTAATAGTGGCATCTGCGACTTTGGAATGAGGAAACTTTGCTTGGTAACATAGAAAATCGTTGTAATTTTCTGTCAAAGTTTTGTAATTACGTGTTACACGCCGACGTCAAAATCTAGGATAACATTCTGTAAATCATTTGCATTCTTATGTGCACAGTAGTTATAATAAATAATCATTTTTACTGTATTGTTTTTTTTTTTTTTAATGCATTCATAACTTCATCTTTCCATGCTCAATATAGCAGATTAAATGAAGAAATACTTAAATGTATCTTCGAACATATACATGATAAGAATTTTATCTTTACTATTTAATTGAATAGTCGACATATAACTTTGGAAAGGAAATACGTCTGTGGCCTGAAAGAGTGTTTTGAGAAAAATAATGTAAAGTTTATGACAAAACGCTTTGTTACCACCCTTTGCGTCACCTGCAATAATTTGATCAGCCCTTCCTGATGAATCGAAAGTCAGATTTCAGTCAAATAAACACACTTGACTCCACTCCGCATGGCGAGTGTCGAATCTCAAATTTGCAAAGTGGAAAAAAAAATTCGTTGGTGACCCGTGGAAGCTCCTCCGATAAAAAAAAAAACACATGTTTAGTGATATACAGTTAATGATTATAGTCCTATAGCTGACAATTTAATAAATTTTGGAAACGTCTCTTAAAAGGTGATTTGAATCCGTCGTCGTTCATGTTGATTTAACAGAAATGTTTAGATCCACAGCAGCCGACAACATCCCGCTGAGCTATTGTTATGAGTATCATTGTTCAAATAAGAGTCTCTACAACAGACTTTAGTAGGCGTCTGTGGAAATTTGATATTCGGGTTTAATTATAAGGTTTTAAAACAAGAATATGTGACCGGTTAGAATTTTTTCTGTTGAACGGTTTCGGGTGGTATAAAAGGAACCATTTTAGACAAAAAATTCCTACACGTTCATCGATTTTTCTTGGGAAATGCGAAGTAAATGTCTGTGTTTTGAAATGGCAGCAGTGCTTGACCTGATGTTGGTGTCATCCATGCACAGCGGGACATTGGGAAGACTTTGCTAGCTGCTGTGGTTTAGATCTAGATTCTATATAAATCTATGTAAAACTATATATCCCCCTGCCAGTTCCCCATTTCACCCTTGATATTGAAAAAGGCAAGCGAGTTAATGTACCATGTTCAAATGCAAAACACATTGGCCGCAGCGGGACTCGAGCCCATAACCTACGGATCAATAAGCTGGTGTTCTATCCACTGTACCATTCAAGCCAAGATAGGTATGGTATATAGCTGAGCACTGCAATCGATCATTAGCCTGTTAACTGCAAAAGCTAGGCCTTAGATCGGCCAACAAAGATGCCTAAGTAGATATCACTTACTAGTATGCTAGAAATAGCAAACGTACATTATAAACTCTAGGAACGTCGAACAACTGCATTCTATTAATGTCAAAATACAATGTTTGTCTGTGCTTAGGTCAAATCAAATCCTATTTTACCTCCAAAAAAAAATCAAAACAGAAGCAAAACAAGACCATCAAACAAATCTAAGAATATAATCCATACCCATCTATATCCATATCCAGGGCATGCACGATCACTCTGAGTGGAGGAGCCCCTCCCTGAATTTTATCCACAAACACCTCTCCTTGGGTATTCTTGGCCAGGTGGGACCATGTTGCCTATTGGGATCATCTCCCAACCTTATCTTTGGACGTCCTGGCTTTCGGGTCCATTCTCTAGTTGTCCACTCTGTTACACTGATGGCCCATCTGTTATCACTGAATCGTGCCACATGTTCTGCCCACCTATGTTTTGTTGTTGTGATCCATGATGTCACTTACCACAGTTTGTTGTCGAATCAGTAAGCAGTGAAATAAGGCCAATATTTTGCACTTTCCTTGACCTTGATCATTAAAGGGATTTATTGGTATGAATCTATCGTCACATATACATCATGTCTAAAAAAAGTGGTACAATCAGAAAAAAAATTGGTTAAATATGAACTTTCAAAGTAAGCAAATATTACTTTGCATTATATTAAAGAACAAAGACCAGGCTTTCCAATGGTGTTTGTTTCATCTTATTTGATTTTGTCAATCCAGAGATGTTATCAATTTAGTGCAATACACCAAAATCGATTTTGTGCCACTTTTATGCATTGGCAGAGTTGTTTCACGCAGTTATGCCATGCTGTCTTGAAGCTCGCAAAAGATTGCAACTTGACAAAAGAAACAAAATACAGATTAAAGTAAACAAAGGAAGTCTAGTTTTAATAGTCAACATAATCAGTTCAATGATAAATATCTTCTTTTCATAAACAATAAACAATACAAATATTTATTGCACGTCAATGAAATGGACCTTTGAATTTATTCAAAATGTTAAAATCATGCCAGAAGGAATGTAATTGCGACGAAAATAAACACTCCAAATCCAAAGAAATTGTTTAAAAATATTGCACTATCTTTGTGCATTTACTAACTGTTGAAGTCAATAGAAATTTGAATTAGGAAGCAAAGTATCAAGGTGTTGGTAGTAATTTGCGTTTCATGATACTTCGAGACCATAAAAACTCTCTCCTCCAGGTTGCTGTACGCTCATGGTTCTCTTCTAATAAACAACAGTATGTCGAACGTTATTCACTTTATCTTAAAGCCAGAACTTCCTGATCAGAACTTCCACCATAACGTAACTGTCTTCGAATCTTTTAGAGTTTCATTATGAAGTTAAACCCTTTTAAAGAATTTCATATCTGTTAAAATGTGAATAACTTATGTATAACTACTAAGTAATTCCTTCACCGTTCTCACTCAACCAAGAAGTGGCACAAACTCGATGTTTGTGTTCCGCAGTAAACTGGAGTTATCTCTATTAATTGAAACAAGCAAATGAGATGAAACAAAAAATACTGAAAAGCCTGGTCTTTTCCCTTTAATATGATGTACAGAATGACTTACTTATGTTGAGATATAATATTTAAAAAATAGTTTTTTGATTGTAACATTTTTAGACAGGCTGTATAATGAAATATCCCTAAATATGACGTACCAGATGGTTTTCATGGTCATTGGGGTATCCTTGCGACGAAAACACCATTTTCGCATGCTTATCTTTCGAAGCAGTAGACGATTTAACGAAGCCGCCATGTTTATTATTTACGCTTTCGTTTTGCCACGAGCTATGTTTAGTCTTTCACACCAATTGAAAGATGATCGGTGGTTAGTCTAATTTAATGTTTCCCTTTAACACTTAAGTGACCAAGGGGTTTTCACTCCCGTTGGTGCCCAAGGGGGGAGGGGGTTCCATGGGACACCCCCCCCCCCAGGAAACCACTTTCCCGGGGGAATTTTTTAACGAAATTTATGCCACATGTGGAGAGTCATAAGACAACCCCAAATCACCAATAAAAATTAAATTTGTTATTTGGGCGGCAAATTAGGGCCAAAACATTGTTTTCAAAACACGCGAAAAATGGGCAAAAAGACGGAAATTTCAAATGAGCTTTGCGCTTACATCAAACTTTTTGAAAACTTATTTTTTGTTGATATCTACTCTAGAAGACCCAAATAATATATATTTAACACAAAACTTGCAGTTTTAGGGAATCCTGTATTTTTTAAGGGGGTTGCAAAATACACGTCATTTTCCCATAGACTTTGTACAGTAACGGTTTAGCAACGTCCACAATGAAATTGTTTGTTTTCAGCACATAAATGGTTAATTATTTTTACTGTTACTAATAATTGTTTACTTATATGTATGTGTGAACAAATATCAGCCCAAAAAATTTGAGTTGGTTCTTTGATATTTATAAATATTCTCAGATGACTTCCGTTTATAGTGCCCAAGGGGGGGGGGACCCTCCCTAATTAACTCATTAACGGCTTGGCCGATTTTAATTATTTTGTTATGTAAAGAAGCGCATTTAAAAGTCAGACAATTACAAAAAAAAAATCGGGGCAAAAATCCCACGCGCAAAACGGCCAGCGCTAAAACAAATTTGGAGGGTCCCTAGGAACCACCACCCCCGGTCACTTAAGTGTTAATTTTTTTTTTATAAAATGAGCCTGCGATTCTTGAGAAATATAGTTTTAAAAATAAACATAGGAAACTCTTCATCATACAAAGAAGCGCTACTTGGTACATTGAAAAGTACGTAGAGTGCTGAACCGTGCATTAGTGGGTTTCGAAAACTGATCACTATACAATGGATTGGAAACCTGGGCTTCGTAATTGGGGCACTGACGGCCATATTGGTCATCCAAAAAGAGCCCAAGCAGGTGGTTAAGAGCCGGTCATTTATACAAAATACAGAATCAAGCCAATTCAGTGAGCTAATTGTATTTGCGCGTATGGGATGGCATGTTTCTAAAACGTGCACCCGGTGTGAAAGCAGATATAGCCCGGCGGGAGCCATAGTCCGGGGCTCCATAGACGATAACGGAATAAAGCGTAAAAACTAATGTTGCGTTAAGAGTCAACTGAATCGATTGCCCTATTGTTCACCATTGTTTCCGGACTATGAGTACGCCGGACGATAATTACTTCTACACCGGGATACAACTTCTGTTAAACAGGCCGGGTGTCTCTGGAATGCTATCCCAGCTAACACGAAACGTTACGAAACGTTTCTGAAACGTTTCCAATAGGTTCTACTTTGGTTCCGTCTTTGAGAAACGTTGTAATCACGTTTCTAAAACGTGACTGTACATTCGTATTACAAATTGGTTATTCGAATTTCGTTTGTGGAACGGATTTACTACCTTTGATAATCACCAAAAATATGAATCTCATTAGGACGAAACTACGACGTTCGCAGAACGTTTCATTAGAACCAACTAACAACCAACTTGACGAGACGAAACCGCAACGTTCCCAGAACGTTTCAATGTAACTGAACGATTGAAAATGCATTTCTGATTTGTATGGTATGTTTTTTCAGTATACTAATAATAATAATAACAATAATAATAAATAATAATAATATGATCGCAGTAGGCCAATAATGATAAAGTATGCTTCATCTCATTCATACTCAATCACCTTATCGTATCCACTAAATGGGATCCAATACCACTATCAATTATAATGTTTTTATTTCATGTACATCGTCGATTCATTTATTTTC
>JAMKCH010087661.1:2269-14600 GCA_023653785.1 Ophioderma brevispina | reverse complement strand
TTGTCTTGTTTGAGATGTCAGTCATTTCAAATACAATAAATCTATTTGCAGGTAGATTTGGCATATATTTCTTTGTGTGAGTGCAAAAGTTGTAAATGCAATAGCTGCCATTTGTCTGAAATTCCCCGCAAACCCTATTATGCCAAGTCTTTGGTCAGTGGCTCTTGAAATGGTCCTTCAGGTGACTGTGCCACTGACTCAAGGAAATATAAATTGAGTAATATATAACAGTGATGTATCACATGGCAGCTATTGCACTTACAACTTTCTTGCACTCACATGGAGGCTTATGCTATGGTCTAAGAAGTTTATCTATTTTTTTTTTAGTTTTATAAAGTAATGTAGATTTCTATTAAAACATTGTATAGTGCAGTTTTTGCAGTGAAGAAAAAACATCTCAACAATTTGCCCCAGCTGATTATTAGTTTGAAAATGCAACTGGAAATTCATGGTGTTCATGTTATCTACTCACAATATACCTATACCTGTTGTATAATAGTGACAACAAATTATTTGTTGCAGAGAATGGTGGGATGTTGAGGTACATCCAGCTATGTACAGACTCATAGAGAAAGAAAGTGGTTTGATTTGCCAGTATCAAGTAACATTGAAGAAAAAGTTATATTTTCCTGGGATTAAAAAAAACCCCAAAGCTGTAGGAAAATTAACCAAGGAATTTAATGTGTGTGAGAGCTTTGAAACAAATTAAGAAGATCTACTTACAAGGGTGTTGGCTCAGAAGAGCTAATGGTGGCCATGACGTCAGGAAGGGCATCCGGTCAATTATCTTTTGCTCCAATAAATCCTCTCACAGCAGTATTGTGTGAATGTGAGGTGAATCTGGCCACCCCTGTTAGCAGTGGACAAAACCAGATTTAGAACTTTGGTTATGGCCTTCTACTATTACTAATCAAGTATTGAATTGATTTAAATGTTCTTATTTGCTGGTAAAGGCTGACAGCTCATTAATGGTTGTTGGTTAATGTGGATTTCTTGCAAAGGCTATTATTCCTTCTGCCTGTCTGTCTTCATAATGAAACATTGATGTTATTTACAAAGTGATGTATTCCTTTTTGGGCACTGACATAGGGAAGTGGTATGGGTATGTGAGGCCCTATTTCGTGTCTATCCAGCAGTTCCTGAGGCCCCAGTTGAAGCATAATTCAGTTCATAATGTCCCATTTGGGGAAAAACTTTGCAACAGAAGCTAAATCTTAGCCAAATTTCAGCTTCCAAGCCTGCAAATTTCTTAAAATGTCAGTTCCTAAGTCCATACTTTAAGGAAAAAAAATCAGTTCCAAAGCCCCCATGTTTGGAAATCAGGGCTGCACATCCCTACCTAAAAAAAAGGCCAAGTGCTTAACAACTAAATTTTCTGAAAATGTGTTTTATTTATGTTTTTCCTTTTCAGCGCTTGTTTCAAGTATTCCGAGTTCTGCGGGCAGCCATTATTATATGCAAACTCAAAAATGTGGGTCACATATTTGATGTTGTTATGTCTATTGTAATTAAACTAGGAAAGGTAAGTCAATTTTAACTTTTTGTCATCTTTTTTTTTTGTTTTTGGTCATCTACTCCTGACTCTGGAAAAAATATAGCCCTAAATTTTTAGAAACAAACTAGAACTATAGGAGATATGAGGGGGAAATAGTTATGAGATAACTAAAAATGTAACTATTAAAAATGTTGAGTGAAGTCATTCTTGTTTAAAAATATGGCCAAAACTTAGGCATAAAAAATCTCACCTGTATCATATTAACATTAACTAATACAGCTATTCCTATATACTACACATTACATGAAAAGTTCTTGTTATTTCTGTGTATTTGTAGGTATTTCTAATTGTACTTGTATTTATTGTGATGTTCTCTGCTGTTGGGGTACACTTACTGGAGGATGACTATCACAACATTGGCAGTAATCCTAACTGTACAGATTCAACTGGAGACACATATGTTGGGTGAGTCTTGATTGTGATTAGGGATCTTAAAGAACAAGGCCATGTTAAAGGCCGACTCAGAGATTTCCCGGGGAGGGTGCCCTCAATTTTCAAACAAATTGTGTTATTTGCATATACATAATGCTTGTCCATATAATAATCACTGTGTGAAATAACTAAGCTCAAATCGAAGTCCTTCATATAGAAAATCACAACTTTGTTTAAAAATTCCGGATCCGGAAATTTTGTTATACACGGTATCCTATGCACTGTTATACTGTACATAAATGTGTACTGCATGAAAATGAAAAATCTGATTCATCTCTAACTTTGGAATTGAGCATTTTAGGTGAGTGTCTTTAGTTCTAGTTGACTATTTTTAATTACTACACAAAAAATGTATATTTCGAAATCTCTGAGTCAGCCTTTAAAATGATGTTGATATACTTTATAAACCATGGCTTTTTCATTTAGATGACAAGAAGTATTGCTTAAATAAATCAGTTATAATTAGTAGAAATAATATATCGTATTTGTGTAAGAGCATGTTTCTACTAGGGCCGTTTACCATGTCAGACACTGAATGATACATTGTGCAGTAGAAACAGACTGATCCACTCTTTCAATGTGATGTGGTACAGCAAAATCAAACTTGCCATGAGAAGATTTTTGCCATGTTGCATACTGCTATATTTCACCAGTAGAAACAGCCAATAATGACATTTGCTGTGTTGGGTCTGAAGCAGGGTTATATAGCTAGGCTACTCCAAGTGCCGGTTGTAAATCTTAAAATTTACTATACTTATGGACATACTATGAGTTTATTTGCCAAATTATGTGGTAATTTTTCATTTCACTGAAGTAAAGTGCTGGTCGGCAACCTCCTAAATGACCTTCTGTGCCGGGGTGGGAGCAAGTGCGGTCATGGCCGATCGACATAGCTATATCCCTGGTCTGAAGTCATGCCAAGGCTATACTGCAGCTTCCACAGAAGTGTACCTTGTTCACATGATATCTGTGTTTGTTTGTTTTTTTGTTACAGTGCTTTTGATCATCTTGGAATTGCCTCCTTGAGGTTATTTGTTCTCTTGACAACAGAAAACTATCCAGTAAGTTATATAAATGAATACTTAAGATTTCAGTTATAACAGTATAAATTTGAAAAGTTGCATAAAGAAGTTAACTGGTAAAGTTATTTAGGTTAAACCTTATGAGCTACCTTACTGATTTGTTTGACAGTTCCAGCTTCCATCAGTAAATAACAAGTTGAATAGAAACTGTTGTTTTGCTTGTTCATCTCTTACAGATCCCTTATGGCCATGCATATCTCAAAGCATCATGGCGTAACTGAAATGTGACTTTTTTTAGTACTTGGCCATATTTTAAGAAGCGGCTAGGGCCCGACCAGGTAACCTTGTCAATCAAGAAGAGTATGGTATGTGTTTATTCCATTAATGTGTGTAACAAAACAATCTTCTGCCAACTCGAGTTGCGTGACTCGTCTTGTAATCTAAAAGTTGGGGGTTCAATTCCCGCTTTTGATGCAAAAGTTTAATCAATTATTTCACACTTAGAGATTGCAATGGAAACTTCAGAGCCGGCTGAACTGCGATTTGCATGGTATTGGGTAAGTATTGGGTTACCTGGTTGGCGTATAGCCACTTTGTATATTTTGTGAGATAATTTCCCATGTAATACTGCCAGTCTCGGAACATCTTGTGATGAATTACGACTCTCAAGAAACCAAGGACAATTTACAAAAAGCTGTTTTAATGCACTCGGTCAAGGATCCCACTCAGCTTGATACAATGAATTGATATCCTTGGGCATTTACCAGGGAATTCTGCACATATTTTCTACAGAGTGGGAATTAGTGCGTTGGCTGGGCAGGTCCCCGTGTGCATGAGATGTACCCTAAGTTACTCTTCACAGCCATTACTAGACCATCAGACATTACAAAAAAGTGAGGGTAGACGTATGCTACCCCAGCACTTTTTTCGCTAGAGGGCATTTTCAAAATGGCCGCCAAAATGCCATTTAACACCATATAATGGCGTTTTCATAGCCACTATATGGGGTGAAATGGCCCAGTTTTGTAGTGTTCTTCTATTTTTGTTTATGTCAAATGTATAGAGCGGTCACATTTACCGCTTAAATTATTTCTTATTGAGGGCGCTTTTCAAAATGGCCGCCAAATGCTATTTAACACCGTATAATGATGTTTTATTTGCCATAAAATGGGGTAAAATGGTCCAGTTTTTCAGTGTTTTCCTATATTTGTTGATGGAAAATGTAGAGAGCGGTCACATTCACTACTTAAATGTATTCCTAATGGAAGGTGCTTTTCAAAATGGCCACCAAATATAATTTAACACCTTATAATGAAGTTTTACTAGCCAAAAATGGGGTGAAATGGCCCAGTTTGTCAGTGTTTTGCTATAATTGTTGATGTCAAATGTAGAGAGCGGTCACATTCACCATTTAAAGGTATTCCTAATGGAGGGCGCTTTTAAAAATGGCCGCCAAATGCGATTTAACACCTTGTGATGATGTTTTAATAGCATAAAGGGGTGAAATGGCTCAGTTTTTCAGTGTTTTCCTATTTGTTGATTGTTTTCTCCATTATTTGTTGAGTTACTTTATTCAGTTCTAACAAAATTGCGGTTTCATTTTCTCTTTTTCTTACAGTTAATTTTAATGATCCATCATGTCCACTATATGTTGTGTGGAAATCTTCTCCCCTCCCTCAAGACGCTTACAGCTTGATTATTATTATGCTGTTATCAGGAAATCGATAGCCCAGATTCGCTTCAGCGGTTCCATGTAATATACGGAACCTATACAATTTTGCCACTTGCTTTACGCACATTTTGTCCCGTTTAGCACTGTTGGAGTAGGTCATTGGGACAACTTAGGAATTTTGCTACCCCTGAGTCAATTTCCTTGGTACACTCCTGCTTGGTATGAGACCCCATGCAGCTTCCTGCAGAGTTAACCCTTTTTCTGGACCCGTGCTAGGCAAATTCATGGGCCTCACACACCAGGGACTTTAGGGATAAAGATTGGCAATTACTGACCTCCCGTCGGCACACGTGTGCATACAAGCTGATATCTGGTTGCAGTTTCATTGAGAAATGGCCTCGAGGCAAGACACTCTGGCTAGAAATCTAGGGCAGGCTGCAGTCAGAATTGCTATGTCTCACTAGCTTTGAGTAATGGTTCAACTTCACTGCGCTAAAACAATGGAACCGCTGAAGCAGATCTGGGCTAGAAGTAGCCCAAAGTCTGGGGAACATGTTAATAGGACTGTAATTTGAGCTTCAACAAACCTATCTCTGCCATCTATAATCCTGTGAACTGCATTCATTATCAACCTGTCCCAAATTTGTATCTTTCCATAGGATCTGCTGACTCAGGCCTTCTCCATAGACAAAGCATCAGTGGTTTATTTCATCATCTATATCCTCATTGGTGTATTCTTCCTCACCGCCATTCTCCTGGCTATCATTGTGGATAGCTACTGGTAAGTGATTTAGGGAGAATCTGTATAGTAAATGATTTGTCATTACACTAGTAAGTTTCCACCAGAGGGATTTTTCATGTGTATGTAGGTCAGGTCAGGTTTCCTTTTGATGGCCTGCTACTGGTATCCTGGTAACCAGTACTACCTGTCCCAAGGCTGAGTTGTCGGTGGCTAAACCTTCACCCCCATTGGGTTTCTAAGGAAATCTGAAGAGGAGGGAAGCTGGTTACCCTGGTAGAATGAAAAAGATCTACCTACAAGGGTGTCAGCTTTGGAGAGCTTGTGGCTGCCATCCAGCACATGCTGCCTTGCATGATGGGTGTGGTTGCCCAAAGGCTAGGCCCACCATCGAAAACTGTGGATTGACGTCAGGAAGGGCATCCGGTCAATTATCTTTTGCTCCAATAAATCGTCACACAGCAGTATTGTCGAGTATGAGGCCACCCCTGTTAGTGGGGACAAAACTGGATTTAAAACTTTGGTTTAACTAACTAACTATCCCAGCACAACTAAATTTCCACATAGAGAGAAAAGGTAAACTGAGATATTCATTACACATAGCTTTACAGGATTTAGAGAACGTTTTGTAAAGAATAAGCAATTTTGCCCTAAAACATAACCAAGGCACCATATTACTAAAATGTGAAAGGCTCTATTATAATCTATTTCAGGAAGAAAAACCTAATTTTCCAGATTTTCACCCAAGTCATATTTGCATATAGGTGGAATTATCCATTATACCTGTTTTCTGTGTTTTATTCACAATTGTTTTCAACCTTATTCCAGGGAGTTTGCCAAGAAGCATGTGAAGAAAGAGCGAGCTAGGGAACGAGCTGAGCTTGCCAAGGCATGGAATCTTTTGGACCCCCTAGGTCATGGGAGTTTAGCAATTGATGATGAGAAGCTAGTGAAACTTTTCCACATCCTCAGACCTCAGGTAATTGCATCCTCTACTGCCCATTCTGCCACTTGCCAAATATTGTTGGTATCCATACCCATGCTTTTATATACTCATGCTTAGGAATTTAAAACACCATTTTCCATATTTTGTGTAAAAATAACACCCTTTTTCTGCAGAATCACAGATTTTTGTGACTAAGATATATACCCCTTTTTTGAAATCACAAATCTTGTTTAATTCACCACCCTTTTCAAAGAAAACACAAATGTAAAAACAGTTAAGACACACAAAGTATGATAATAAATACAATCAGTAAAGAGCATAGTATAACATGATTCTATAAGCCCCATAAAATACTGTGTAAAGTGATTAGTGGTCAATTAAAATGGGCACTGTTTCATTCCCAACATCTAAACAAAACCATTTTAACCCTAAGATTTCACAGGGTAAATGCAAAAAATAGTAGCTTTCTTCAGACACCAACATTTTAGTAAAATCTGGGTTTCAGGGGACATGGCTATTAGTGATAAGGCCATGGACCTTTGTAGATACTAAAAACTAGAAAGCAGGCTAAAAACAACACTGTAAATACCTAATTAAACATTTCGTACAAGCAAGCAAAATTCAGTGCACCGTACACAAACATGGTTATCGTGTGGACAAAACGTGGTGGTGCAGCATAGTGGAACCACTTTTTTTGGAGTCAGTGTCCCTTCTGCCTTCTAATTCCAGTATGTGATCCCATTAGTGCAACTGCTACACCAAATTTTTGTTGAAAAATGTTGACACATCTTCTCCAGGATTAAGAAATAGGAAGAGTTCTGTGTAATTTACCATTTTGTATAATATATAAACAGAATACAGATGAGATGAACATGCAGCTGATTCAGTACCTGGATGAAAATGGTGATGGACGGGTAGATTCGTTAGAGTGGACCATTAGACTCAATGATGCCCTTGGCTTTGAGTTTGAAGTGGAGGACCATTACATCAGTGTAAGTAACCATGTGAGAATTCTCTGATATGCATGTGATGTTCATGTGATGCTTACCAGACAACCATATGCTGAGCATCTGTTTCAAATACCTTGATTTTGGTCATGTTGGTCTTTGTGCACTGTACACACTGTACATGTATGGAAGCCTTGCCTTTAATTATGTAGAATTTGGTTTATTGATTGATCGATTTCACATAACCTAGAATGCATTGTATTGTGAGTATATGATGTCATAAACCTTCACTCAAGTAAATGTGTACCTGCATTATTTAGCATATGTCATCTGCTCACATTAGATTGCATTCTGGAGAAAGTAAAATTGGTAAATTGTTGAGAACTCAACAAGCAGACATGAAACTTTGCTTTCGGTCATGTCAGTGTTTTTATGTCGCCTGCCTTAAGGCAGAAAGACACATAGGGATCACTTTGTCCACTTTAGTCTGTTGTTGTTGATGTCTGTTGTGAAAAAGGGTTAACTTTTGCCTGTAATATTCACATACTTGGATGGATTTAAACCATCCTTGGGTCACAGGTGCAACATGACATCCCCCATTTGTTGATGAGGTCAAAGGTCACATACCAAGGTCAAAGGTCACATACCAAGGTCAAAGGTCATGTGAGGTCAAGTTGTAAAATAGGCTGAAAATGTAAAATTAACCTCATTTGAAAAGTTGAAGTTCAATTGGAACCAAACTTGAGTCATAGGTGCAACATGGGATCCCTCATTTGTTGATGAGATCAAAGGTCACATACAAGGTCAAAGGTCAAGTGAGGTCAAGTTGTAAGTCGAAGTGCAATTGGAACCAAGCTTGGTTTATGGAGTTTATATGCAATCCCTCATTTGTTTATGAGGTCAAAGGTCACATATCAAAGTCAAAGGTCATGTGAGGCCTATCATTCACAAACCTTCTAATCTTTATAGCCCAGTTTTACCTTAAAATTGGGTGAATGCCAAAGAATACTCTATTTATACTAGATTTCACTGATATCTTGACTAGCTCTCATTTATGTGAAGGTATTGAAAGAGCAAGAGAAGGACAGCACAAAATCAACATATTCCTGTGGTCAGTTCTATTGTATGGTTGGGTACAAATCAATGATTACAATTGTAACCCTTAGTGTTACTCAGAGGGTGTGAGAAGTGCAGTCACATCCTCCAAATTCCACAAAAGGGGCAAAAGGTCCACTTTTTGCTGATTTTTTTTTTTGTTAAAAAGGTCAAACCTTTAGAGAAAATTTGACAAGAAATTGACACTTCGGTGATGAGATGTTCAAAAAAGGGGTTAGTTCTACTTTTATAAGAAAGGTCGACTTTTTCCAAAAAAGTTTACTTCTTTGAAGTCCTGCACCTTCTCATGGTCAAGTTTTGTGTATTGTCAGTATTATACTCTTCCCCTGTGAATAACATAAAAATGTACATGGCATTAGCAACCATGATAAATATAATCCTACTTGTACTATCGATTTGTATGTCTATGATACTAAAACTACCAAATGTGTTTCTTTTTTCCGTAGGGAAATCATCCCAAGTGGGTAAATGCCATTACAAGAGTTGCCCAGAAAGTTGCTTTCTCCAATATGTTCAACCTTGTTGTCCTCATTTTGATATTCATTCACTGGTAAGACAACTTGCATTTAAAGCCACTATCAGCGATTTCTTCAAAATCTAAACAAATCGCACCCCCTATTTTTCATCGAAGTCCATTTTTTTGCAATGTTGTATTGGAAATGGTTATAGTAAAAACCCCTGTAAGTGACTAAGCTTATTTGTCAATAAATGATGATTTTTCTGCAATTTCTACTAATAAAAGTCGGGATCCGACTTTTATTGGCCAACAAAACAGTCGCAAATGGCATCTTCAAGACCACTTCAAGAATGCTTTAGTGTCTGTCTTTCACAAAGAATCATAATATAAGGTGTTGATATGGCCTAACACTAGTAATTAGAGACAAAATGGCATTTTGAATTTGGAAAAAAATGACTGATTATGGCTTTAACCTATTTTGGTAAACCTTTATATAAATTATAGGTCATCTTTAATTCCTATATCCTTAAGACATGATGACATATATAAAAATCTGAAATTATATACATGTAATTTTATAATGACTGCTAATTTCATTTTTGTAGATAAAATCCATTATTGAAAGGAAGTAGATTAGTTTAGGGAGTTTTTGATTATTTTCACACCCTATGAACCCTGGCGATGAGGCCAGAAAGTCTCGTATGATGCGATTACATCATCAAACAAGTACACATGTAGGCACGAAATAGATAGCTGGGCAGGTGACTCGCTTGTCACTTGGCCATCCCTGATCATGTGCTTGGTGCTTGATGATTTCCAGGTGTTTTACCTTTAAGTTTATAGCAGACTTGCTTAAGGTTATATATGGTACTTATTGATACAGGATGGATAAAATCACCAAAGTTGACATGAATTAAGGCTCCATAGGATCTAGAAATTAACATTAGCCAAGGAGCCCTCCAAAATTTTTCAACATATTTGTGTGAGACTTGAAAATAAACACTCTGTGTGCCAAATTTTTGTGATTTTGTGTACCATTTCACTAAGCAACCCTGCTAATTTTATTGTCTGGTTTTTAGTTGTGTCACTTAGTGCATGTTGTTGATGGATGTTTTTCTTTTGAAAAGGATGTGTTGATACAAAAATTTAAAAAGCCAAAAAAGTAGTGGAGTAGATACATTATTAAAGGCACTTGCTCTGTTATTACAGATAAAAGCTTCGAAATGTGGTATCATTAGTTTGAAATAAATTTAATTTCATTATCCCCCTTTGAATTAAATCATTAAAGTAATTGTAATGTTTGTAATGATAGATAGATAGAATGTTTGATGGTTAACGTGATGTGTGCAGATAGTAAACAATTTGCTAGATTAAGTGGACTTGTATGTTTTGCCCTTACGATGAACTTTGGTGCTTTTTGTCACTAAATGTTTAAATTCTAACCAACGCTTTTGAGTAATGGATAAGTCGCACATACAACACTACATGTTTCATTTATGTACATTGATTGGTTACTGATTCCCATCAAAAAATCAATCTTCAATCTCAGTAGTAGGTGAGACCATTCAAAAATTTGGCCTCAATCCATGCCACATAAAAGTTGTATTGATTTTCCTGGATAGAGCATACCCAGAGAGCATATAACCTCTCAGATTTAATGGAAATGTTATTGAAGGGACACAAATTAAAAATCAGACAGTAATAGTTTTTAAAGATTTATCTGAATGTTGCATTAATTATGTTAATTACCCTTTTGAACTACAGTATTCTGTTCTGTGTCCACTGGTACAACATGACCAATGATGCACAGTTGACCGTACAGATCTTCAAGACTGTCATCGTCAGTATTTTTATGGTAAGTATTCGTCCAAGTGATTATATATAACCTACCTACATCTATTTCTTAAATCAAATAACAAGCTTGGAGCATGTGTTAAAAGAAGTTATTTTAAGTTATAAGATCAGTGTGACATCAAAGCGTTTATAGTAGGATTTTTTATTCCTGTCAGTTCATTAAAAGTTTTTGGGGCGTGTCGATGATCCCATTCGTTCTGAGAGGTTGTATGCTTTACCCAATCATTACAATAGAAATTCGATGTCACAATACCAAATTAGATTAAGGCCATAATGAAAAACGTCCCTTTTCTCGCAGAAAAAAAAGTATTACAAGGCAAATGAATTCCAAACACCAGACTTTAGCAAACTCTGAAGCATTCAACATAAGAAAATGATACGAATAAGTAATTATTACTCACCAAAGTTCTTTTACGTCACTAAGGAATATTAGAAAATCTGATACGTTTACATTTATTCGTCTTGTTTCAGAAATAATAATTGACAACTTGGTCAAATTATTTATCTAAGAACTTTAGAGTTTTGGTCACTCATAACAAACTGCAATGTTTATGTGGCCTAATCCTCCTCTTCATCCGGCCTCGATGTTCATGACACTTTATCCGTTCTTTGATTGACACCAAACAAAGGAATCGATAGCATGTCCCAAACTTTACGATAATCTATTCAATTGAATCTGGTATGAAGCCTTTACATACTAGATACAAAAAAGTTAATCTAAATTGGGTTAAAGCATTTTATTCTGTTGAACAAAGTTGAGCATTTCAGCCGTTAATACGGCTTTTTAGTTTTTGATCTCAACACATCCCCTCCAATTTAATTTGTACCATCGACAATATGCGTTTACTGACAGGAATAAAAAATCAGACTATAGCAAGATTCATTTTGAATAATTTGTGTTATGTTAACTTTCCACAGGTTGAGGTAATCTTCCGCATAGTGAGTGACTGGCGGCAGACCCTGCTGCAAGTCATTGAGGTATCTGACATTGCCCTGATTGTTGCAGCATTTGTCTTCAATATCGTATGGTATATCTACATAGACCATCACCTCCGTAATTGGTTTGCTGTTCTCTCAGGTCTGGCTGTGGCTTTCAGAGTGGGACTCAACTCAAATGAAGTAAGTAACATTTAATCTTTGTGGTATTTATTTTATTGTATGCAATAGGGCACAGAGGGATTGCTTAGGTAGTGTGTGTCTGTGTGTGTGTGTATCTGTGGTCAAAATGTTAACACTAAACATAATTGCCCACTGTTTCCACATACATATGCACATTTTCATGGCACTTGGATGTAAAGTTCATCTAGAAGTCATTAGAGGTCTTGGCTCCACAAATGTTCCTGAATCAGGCGGTGGCGGCCAAGCCTCATTCATAATAGCAACTCACCAAAAATGTCAAAAGAAATTACAACAATACTGAGTGCAAACCACAAACCAATTAGGGTGCTTTGATGTGGGTCGGTCATGGGTGTTCCCATGACCCACATACGACCTCGTCCTCGTTCGTTATTCATACCAAAAAAAAATCAAAAATAACCCTTCCAGTGGAGTTAATTCTTCAACTCCAACGGTTTTGGAATAAGAAAATATT
>JAMKCH010087658.1:17188-28221 GCA_023653785.1 Ophioderma brevispina | reverse complement strand
ACTCTACAAAAATGACAGTGTAATATCTCATATAAGGATGATAACATTTTAATGTCACAAATAGATTTCGTTACCATCAAATTGTTATCGAACGGTTTGCTATTCAACCCAGACGTGATTTTATTTGGGTCAAACACACACACTTGCGTCGTTTCACACACGTCATTTGTTGACTTGTGCACATCTCAACTGCTCATTGTCTGCCACCATTTCTGGTATTCATAGAATTGTTTTCCCTCAACTTTGTTGAATGTGTACGTCTTTCAAGTTCAAGGTTCTTTTCAAACGAAAAAAAATTCACGCGAGAAAAATATGGACAGACCGTCTCAATTTTAAAACACCTTTATAACCTTAATGAAAACATTACTATGAATTCAGTTATATGTACTGCGTTGAACCCCACACTTAACTTCAAAATACCATTACCCAGTTTTCTCTGTACCCGTTTTGAGCTGAATTGCCATCATTCAATATACCATGAATCGTTGGCAGGGTCTTTGAATTTACGTCCCATATTAAAAACGACTTTTACCACCTATCGCTATAATAGCAAAAATTGCTGTAAGTGCACCCCAAGATGTGGGCACATACCAACACGCAAAACCAATTACATGCGTTTTAACTCGGAAATGGTCAGCTTAAAGGGACACGAATACATGAAAAAATATTCAGACAAAATGAAGTGGACCCTCTCTGAAATCACTTCCATAAATTTGAAAACAATTTGGATGTTTACAATCAGTAATAAAAACAGTAAAAACAGCAAGAGTTAGAGGCAACTCCTGCCACGGAAATTCAAGGTGTTGACATCCCTGGCAGAATTTACTGCATAATCTAGCTTGTTATTTGTTGTTGACACAATTCAACAACATTCAGACCGGGATTCAGACGTACTTCAGGCTTGTAGTAAGATATATGGGATTAGCACATACACAATAGCAATGGTGTATGAGCTGATGACTTCTTGCTTTTCAAGTTTGATAAAATGCTGGCAGTAATGTCGGCATCTTTGGCTGTCTGTGGCAGAGAAGTGAAGCTTACAAGGAAAATAATATTAGTTACTCCTCCTTTTTTTAAATGCAAACACCAAAAATGTTTTTCAAATTTGTGGAAGTGATTACACCAGGGTTTCCCAACCTTTTTGTCCCGAGACCCCATTTCTTGACACTTAGCTTGCGGCAACCCCCATTGCACAAAATAATATATTCCAAAAAGAAATGACCAGTTAAGAAAAAAATGAAGGTGTTGCGGATAGGTACGTCAGTGGTAAGCCAAAGTGGCTTGCAACAAGGTCGCCTATATCTACCGGAATCTACTGATGACAGGGAAGCAAGGGCAATTCCTTAATTAAAAATCTCGGTTGTGGCATTCTTAGGGCATGGTGCTCTCCATTCCTAAAACAAGTGTGCACGAAGTGTGCAAAAATACCACTAATTTCATTATAATCGTGTTCATTTCTGGTCTTTGAACAGTCCTGTAAGTGACAATTTATACTGATTTGCGCACGAAGCGCCCGGAAATGTTAATCAAATGCAAATCCAATTGATTAATCAAATACTGCAAAATCAGTTTGGCTTGCTTGACATGACTAATTTCATTATAGACAAGTTCAATGTTGATCTTTGAACAATCCTGTAAGTGACAATTTATACTGATTTACGCGCGAAGCGCGCCAAAATTTTACTAATCAAATACCAATTCTATTGATTCAAACACTGCAAAATCAGTTTGGCTTGCTTGACATAATTAAATTATGTCAAGTGAAATTATATTATTAACCAATTCTGTTCCTACCCTTTGGACAAGTACTTTCATTTTCATTTAAATTAACTTCGCGACCCCCTTCTTAAGGGTCAGTTGGGAAACCTTGGATTACACTAAGGGTCAATTTCATTATGTCTAAATATTTGTTCATGCCACTGTGTCCCTTAAACTGGAAACGACGGCCAACACGCTCTCCTAAATAGCAAGCAATAGCAAGCTGTAGTTTCTGACCACCATTTATGGCCCAGGAGAGCTTAGTAACATCAAATGGAAGCTGTTTGTTTTCTCATTTTTTTTTACTTTGAAATTTTCCTCTAAACTCAAAAAATGTAATAAAAAATTATTTACAAAAAAAAAAAAAAAGAAGCTACACGCTAGCCGTCAATTGCGACCCTGTATTATAAGGTAAGGTACTAACCACTCTGCCGGAATACGTGGATCCAGAGTTTTTCGGTACAGCTCAACTTCCGTTTCTCGGATTTAGAAAATTCTTGATCAACTGATTTCATTTCAATAAACAAGTTTGTAAAAATGACGCTCAGTGGTCAATACATGTTATTATTAATTACTATACTACTATTCTAAGCCTGACTATATTTAACATTTCACTGTGGCATGTTGATGGTACTTTGTACTCTATAATGTAATTAGGGCTAATGAAAACTTGTGTGGAATGCCAACCTTTTCAAAGATTAGAACCTAACGATACTGTAGGATTACGGTCGACATGTTAATCCACGAGCCATAAATTGTGTTGTACCGAAATCCGTTCCCTTAATGCAATGGGGGATGGAAACCCAGGATCCATGCATTGCAACCGTAACCCTTGACAATCTTTACGGAATAAATCGATTCTACTTTTAACACGAGCACTCAAACCAATGAATAGCGTATAACGTATGAGTATATATGCAAAGTAGGGGCTTTTATAAACGTTACGAATCCACAGTTATTCAAATGGACTGATGGATTTGTTGCGATCATTGATTTTACATTGTGAGCAATGGTTTACGTCAGGAAGACCACTCGCAACAGAAGATTCGTAGTTACGAATTCAGTCGGGTTTCGTCCTCGTGAATTTCGTAACTATAAATCTTCTGTTTCTCGTGGTCTCCCTTTAACGGAGTACTATTTTATATCAATTTACTTTACTAGGTGGCCTACTATTTGTTGAAGCCTCTTCACGCGCTCGCAGCCTTCTTGGTGATTACAACACTCGCTGTAGGATTGTATTCCAATGCTTACGTGATCTATTCGCCGTGGCCAATTCTACTTAGTGCCTTCTTACTCCCCGTGTTTGGATTCATTACGGGCTTCCTTATTAGCAGGTAAGAGATGCGCGTTGTTATGGTTGACAATCAGATATGTGACAAAGACGAAGATGTGAAAATGAGAAAGTGTTTGTAAAGTAAAGAGTAAATACTGATGGGTTCTCAACATTACTTCTATTTGATTTGACGATATTCAAATTTCAACATTTTTTTTCTAGAAAAAAATAGAATTCTTTCTTTTTCCCCTCAGATTCATCGCACGGCTTCCGACACGTTCATCCTTGACGGTATGTGTAGAGACAGGAGTACAAAACAATCTCATAGCCATCGCTATGCTGAAGCTCTCTTTCCCTCAACCTGAAGCTGACTTGATGGCGAGAACACCTATCTTTGTTGCCATTACCGCCGTATCTATCGGCGTTGGAATGATCGCTGTAGCTATACCAATCAACAGGCGACTAAAGCGGTTAGAGGAAAGCAAAGCTGATGTCGAAGGTCATTCTATGGATGATAGAGCAGATTCACAGCCAGAATCTCCTGATTCTTATTCGCGCTTCGAGTATAAGCCAATACCATATGAGAAAGCGGTAGCAATGAACGGAGGAACAAAAGATGCGGAAAACAAAATAATCGGAGGTTCCGAGTATAAGACTTTAAACGAAGAACCAGAAGAAGTTGAAACAGATAGAGAGAAGATGGCCGAGGAAGATGACCCATTGTATGTTAAAATGAGAAAAACATCGCAAGAAACGGACATTTGAAATTGACCGCAAGGTTGGATTTCTGTGAGAGCAGCAAACTAACTGCATATTTCATTCACGAACCTAACAAGACCAATCTAAACACGACATGCCATTATTGCCATAATTATCATTAATAAGAATAATAAATAGTAAATAATAAGTGCAACATTGTGTATTTTGCAACTAATTAATGTCATAAAAAATTACGGTCGTGGAATTTCTTATTTTGTTTCCTCACCCTGCCACATTTAGTAAAATACACTTTAAGCCATTAAACCATTAAGCAGATTTTGAATTTGATTTTCCAAATTTGAAATGTGAATCACGGTTACCATCGCAGCCGTATCCAAAATCCGGCTTCAGGGTTTTGTGTTTATTGTACCCATCTTTCACCCAAGTATGGTATAAGTGCGAGCTTTCGTTAAGTAGTTCTGTTTGTTCCCGTGTTTAGCCAATTACAGGCTTTTCTCAGTTACCATGGCAACCTGAGTGAAATGTTCTGTTTGGTCCCGTATTTGTTTAACCAATTGCAGGCTTTTCTCAGTTACCATGGCAACCTGAATGAAACGACATGCGTTTTCCAAAAAAATGTGATCGGATCATGTGTAACAATATGTTGTACAACTCATTTTTGAAAATTTTGTCAAAAGCCACATCGAAGTTCACCCGGCCCTGGTGACGGGATAATCCACCCCCATTTAACCCCCCCCCCCTTCTTGGATAACCACAAACTACGTCGTTGTTCAGTGACTCTCCAATTTATGCAGTTCATCAGTTTGGCAAAGGTAGACTGCAGACGTCAGCCTTTCTAACATGCTTTTTACGTACGCGTATGTTCATGCATCCCGTGCGCAAAGCATGTTGGAAAGACTAGTGTCGGCCGACGTCTGCCGATGAAATATGAACCCAACATAAGGCAAGGTAGGCCTACAAACATTTGTTTGGGTTTTTTGGGTTTTACATAATATAGACCAATTTCAAATTTTATGTAACCATTGTGAATTGCGTGTTTTTAGGAGCTCAAAGGGAAACCTCATCGGAATTTGTATTCGCCAACAAAATTGCCAACAGTACTTTGAATAGTAAAGATGATAATATTCATTGCAACGACATCTTTCTAGATTGAACTGTAACACATTATGATCTGTATAAAGTAATAAGTGAAATTGGAGACCTCAAATTAGGTGTTTAATAGAGTGAATTCTCGCCATGTTTTTAGTTTTAGGGAGAGGGATATACTGCACTTCTTGATGACATTATTTATATCAGACGTGTGAACCAATGAATGAAGTTGGTAGAGCGCCTTGAACAAGGCTACAGTGTACCCAAAATACTATCTTACATCGCTAACTGAATTCGTTTTATTTGAGTTTGCAGCGAGTTGTATTGAGTTGCGGCCGTGTTGAGAAATGGTCGATATATTGACAATGCAGCACACAGTGCAGTGAAGTATGAACGGACCGTAATTCACTGCAACGCAAGGAATTAAAAAATGATATTTACATTTTTACAGTATGGTATGGTAACGCCAACACTTACCTTTAATCCTCTGATTCCGAATGCGATTCGCTGCTACTACCGACTCCTCGGCCAGTTTGCCAATTTCTCTGTCCACAATCCAGAAGCTTTGTTCAATTCAATGTCCACTACATGTCGAATGGAATTCCTCCAATCGGTTTCTATTATCTTTTCCAGTGCTTCTTCAAACACTTCTTGAATAGTTTTGTGTTTAGCAGTATAGTCCTTACAGAGTTGTGTTTGAGTTTTTATATGTTTAGGCCCAGGTTTTCATTTCCAATATTTTATCCAACGTGTTTAACTATTCAATGATTAAGAACTACGTTGAACCATCTATTCATGGATATTGACTAGTGTACAGTGTATTAGTCGTATTATGAAAGCAATGATGAGACCCCCGTATCACCTGTGCGGACAGCGCAAACACCATTGTTATTTACGGCCGTCCGGAAAGTGTGTAGTCTGTGTCACAGACTTCGAAATATATTATCTAAATTAGCACATTTTTTTTGAAGAGCGCCCCCAATTTTTCAAAAATTTGGAGATTTTTACACGGTTGCATTGGTAACTGGCTAGTAAACTATACCTGTGAATGGTTAAGCTCGAAAATGTCTATGTGTCACAAACGAAGGAATTTTGTACTAGAATAATTATTATCGGGGATCCCGATAATAATTCAACGGCTGCTGGAAACGGCCTTCCAATGCGAAATAGCCGTGAAATAGCGCCATAGTTTCCTAGACAATTACCAACGTAACTGTGCAAAAATATCAAATTTTGAAAATTGGGGGCGCTCTTCAAAAAATGTGCCAATATTGCTTTAACGTTTAATATCAGTCCGTCATAGCGAATGCATGCAAATGAAACTAAATCTCAAATATCTCCGGAAAACGAAGGGGTTCTATGGAGATTTTTGCATCAGAGGGTCCGTTACTATGTTTTGTTTTGGATATGTATCGTAATTGGCTCTGAACCTATAGAACCTAACGAGAAAATTGAACGTTTTTGTCGGGTACTTCGGTGCTCGCAAACACGGAAAAGTTAACACGCAATCGCTACGGGCCGCACAGGGGGGAAAGGACGCCTGATGTTCGATACCAGAGTTGGGATTTTGGAGGTTGTCAGGCTCCTGTGGAGCTCTATGGAAAAAAATCCCTAAATCGGCATTAATATGCCTGATCGATTCCTCATAAACCGCTTGATGAATTCATTCAATTTTTACCATACGGCAAGAAGGCATCATTTAAAGCAATTTTGTTCTGCGAACTTTCAGTTCGTAGAAGAAATTTGGAGAAAAATGCATTTGAAAATTCAATTTTCGCGCCATTTCAAAAATCCCTAGACTGCTGAGAACGTTATTTATTCAAATTTAGTCTCATTCTCATGTATATGGAGTCCTACCACGCCTACTGACTCCACGAGGTCCGAGCACGAACGTATACAAACGTACACAAGACTACGGCGCTCATGCAACACAACGTTTACCCGACGTATTGACAGGATCTGGCTCACATCGCACCACATTTTGCTCAAATTTCCTTTCCAAGACCTGATTTGTCAAAGTTGATCGCATTTTTTGTGAAGTTAACGTACAAGGATCGTTTTATGGGTGTGGCCTTTTGCAGTAAACCATTTTCGCACAGTTATGACAGAAAAATGACCGTATCATGAGCCTTTAACACCATAGAATTTATATACATATTTACTTGGCATTTATATAGAGTGCTAATTTTCCGAGGGATGCCAAATAAATCCGACCTCCCCCCCCCCCCGGGCCGCATCCCTTTTTCCCACAATGCATTTCGGTATTATTACAGTCTTGAGAATTTTCAAACGCTGCGCCAACTTTTTTTTTTCAATTTTAGAAACAGGGTATACGTACTTACCGGACCGCCGTAATTGTTATTATTGTTACCATATTCAGGATTTAATAGCGCACCTGTACAGGTAGTATTTCACATTTTAACATTTTGCCATTGACCGACTATGTTTTGACTGTGCACTCCACCGTTGTATTGACCCTAGAGCACGCATACAATTATAGTATTATGCACGGACAAGGAGTACTGCAAAGTTGTTGTACGCCCCTCACAGACAGCTCTTGCCCGCAAAAAAGTATCAGCTCGAATCGAGTATAGATATCGAAGTAGAAATCAAATTTCTACGCCGATTGGAGGGTATACTGAGCCTTCGAAAATCCACTTCTATATATAGCTTCTTGGAATTCCGGAAGACTAGCGGAATTTCACATCTCGAAATCTGCGCAGATCGTAGTCTACTTGAAACACCTTTCTAAATGGTAGCCTATTATTTTTGTATATACCACATTTAAGACATGTCTTGGCAATTTTAGAAATGTCTATAACAATAGAATTAAAAGAAAATAGGAACAATGAAAACACACTTAAAGGCACGAAGACATGTCCTCCATTACGTAATGTCTCAAAATTGGCTTCAAAGACACATCTTACAAAACTGCAGTTTATATCTTGCATGAAAAAAATACTTGTGTTTGAATGTTTTGCGTAGAAACATGACATTTGGACATTGGTTTCACATGATGATGTCTGTTGCCAAGACACCATTTTACAGCGGAGCTCGTTATAGACTATGGGGCGTATAGACCAAATATAACAAGCTGCATAACAAATTCCGTAGTCCATTCAAAGGGAGAAGACAAAACCCGGTGTAAAATTATTGATAAATTATTAACATGACATAACCGTATGTTGCCCCAAATAAAACTTGCACACTTTCTTAAAAATGAATAAAATGTCACATCAATTTCTCTTTCATAATATCAGTGACCAATGAATATATATAGACTTCAGCAAACCATTAACTAAAGATATTACAATGGGCCCGGTATGCGGAGCCATTGTTATAGCTAGGTGTTATCACCTCCACGATTCGGGTTGAGTAACAAAATACCCGTCCTCTTTCACAATAACTAACCAGTTTACATTATGTTATAGGTCGTTGACCATAAGTTTTCTTCTAAAAGCGCGGTAAATTGAATACAAATGAAGTTAAGCAATAAGTTACGGATTTTAATTCTGCACAAAGTTGTTAGGTCAAAGCTTTCCCAGCAACATTCTGGCATGATGTTTGTTTGTCTTTCTTTCTTTTCGAATATGAAAAACATGGACAAAGTTAATTATAGAGGCTCAAGATTTATTATTTGCGAATGAGGATAAGTATTTTGCGCTTACGTCATTAAAAAAAGACTTCGTCTAAATCGGAGAGGTGAGTCTTTTCAACCGCCAGACAATATAACAATGGTTCTGCACTCCCAGATGAAAAGGAATCTGAAGTGCTTTTCTACACCGCATACCGAGCCGGTAATTGAATAATATTTAGCTCCATTGGTCACTGATATTGGGGAAAATAAATTGAAGTGACATTTTATTCATTTTCAAGAAAATGTGCAAGTTTTATTTAGGGCAACAGATAGTTATATGATTTTAATAATTTATTATGAATTTTCGCTTGGTTTTGCTCTCCTCCCGTCATGCCCGTGGTATGGATTACGAATCGACAGCGCAGAGGGGCATGGCCTATACACGAATCCGGTTTGACACATTCCAACACCTCACTGGCAGCCATAGCTGGGGTGCATCCTGCTTGAATTCACCCAAATGTGCAGATTAAGTGTAGCTTTTGAATTATACTTAATCAAGCGTGGTACAGACGTACAAAAGATTTGGGTAGGTTTTGGGTTGGATGCCCCCCAGTAATGGCGGATCAATTCTGACCATCATTTGGCTGGTCGGATTTGTCTATACCCTATTAGGAAGTATTCTTTGTCAAAGACGCCTCAATCAGGACCGCCGGAGGCGCGTTTCGAGGGCAAAGCTCTCGGCCGAGCGGATATACCACATCGTATAAGCTCAACGCCTTGATCAAAGGCTAACTAAGATGGTAGAACTCTTATCAAGCATGTTTGTGTTGTTAAATGCTTCAGATCCAAGAAAGAGGCACGCGATATTTTAGTAACAAATCCAATGTTTTCAGGAACGGCTTAAAGACATTGGTGGAAGGTACATCTCTATCTCTAACGTTAACAGGAAGCTTGTTCCAGAGCCTAGGACCAATGACTTTGAATGATCTGTCTCCAAATCTACCTTTGGTACAAGCCGCGTAACATCAGAAAAAGATCGTAGCCTTCGTCTTGTACCATTAGACTTACTGTCCAACACATTTAATCACATTTTGACTATCAGTAAGGTATGATGGAGCATGCCCATGATATGAAGAGACTTATACACATAAAGGATTTTGTATATTCCTTAACAGACACCCAGTGAAAAGTTGTGACGAACATTGGTCACGACCGCATGCACGCGAACACCAAACGCGCAGCTTTATTTTGCAAGCGCTATAAGGAGCCTTTTGATATCTATTTAATTGGCGCAGTCAATGCGGGGCAAGACCAAGATCGTACAGCATGGTTGCAAGCATCAAATGTGACGAACCTACGAATACGCCATAAGTTAACGAATATGGTAATTTACACTCTTACAGATAGCTCCAATCTGATTGGACAAATCCATGATGGAATCAAACATAACCCCAAAGTTCTTTACATACACAGATGCAGGAACATAGATGTCACCCAACTCTAACCGTATTGAAGGCAGATTTTTCAAAACATACACAGGGCGTGGAAAAGACAATAAATTCTGTCTTTTCTTGATTCATCTGCAGCATTTTTTTGACAGCCAGGTGTTTATATCAGATATACAGCTTTATAGTTTTCGAAGAGCAAACTCATTAATCACCTGCAACCTTTAAAGTCGCAGAAAAACTGTGAAAGTGAAAGTTAACATCAAGATTCCTAATAATGTCACCGACTGGATGAGTAAACCTTGCGGGCCTACATTGGAGCCCTGAGGAACAGCGTAGTTGAAAATATGCTGCTTGGACATTTCATTGTTCACCATCACTGGGGTACTACTGTCAGTAAGATATCTAAACCGGGATCTAAACCAGGCAAGAGTAATGTCTGTAATAGCCGTGGATTCAAGCATTTTAATCAAAATATCATAGTCAGTGGTAAGAGTGGTATCGAAGGCAGCACTCATGTCAAGCATTGCAATGGCTCACCAAGATCATGGTCGCTAACATGCTGTATTACCTGACGTGATGCGACCTTGGTGGTCACATTTCGCAATCTTGAATATCCCCAGAGTTAAGGGATATTTTGTTCACATCCCAAATGTGTTTTGAGTTAAAAAGTTGGTTTGGTAGAACCTGGGTATACGGTAGTCTCCGTATAGGTACTCAATTATATTGTAAACAGTTCACAATCGTCTGCAATAGTTTCTTGGATCGAATCTGATTTTTGTAAAACAACATGGTTATGCTCGTGTATAGATCTGACTTTTGTAGCTTTTTGTAAAACAACATGGTCATCGTGTATAGATGTTTGCGGAAGTTCATATTTCTAATGAATATATTTCATTCTACATTACCACCACCACAACAACATCAAAAATATTTCTTATCTTTGATCCCTAGGCACCCATACCTGGCAATATTTCAAAAAGAACGGCTGTTTTGTAACATCGATCAACTACAGGATTTGCATTGTGAGCAATAGTACAGAAGCTTAGCTGTAAAATTTTCTATTCACGGAACTTTGAACTGTCCTGATCTGTCCTTTGCCATTGCTCCTACAAGGGACCGTAACTGAAATTCAGGAAAAACACTTAAACTCTGATTTTACATAAAATCG
>JAMKCH010087658.1:0-13510 GCA_023653785.1 Ophioderma brevispina | reverse complement strand
GTGTGAGGATTTATTGGAGCAAAAGATAATTGACCGGATGCCCTTCCTGTCGCCAATCCACAGTTTTCGGCGGTGGGCCTAGCCTTTGGGCAACTATGCCCACCATACAAGGCAGCGTGGATGGCCACCAAGCTCTCCAGAGCTGACGCCCTTGTAGGTAGATCTTCTTTTTCATTCTACCAGGGTAACCAGTTACCCACCTCATCAGATTTCCTTACAAAATCGACGGGGTGACGGTTTAGCCGCCGACAACTCAGCCCTGGGACAGGTAGTACTGGTTACCAGGATACCAGTAGCAGGCCCTAAAAGGAAACCTGACCTGACCTTAACAAAATCTATTTGTATTGTGTTTTACTACAAACATGGTCTTTATGATCATTAATGCCAACATATGCATTCTCAATTACATTTTGATCTAAAAATAATGACCCATTTTTATGGAGTAGGAATAGCGCTATATAACAATGATCACCAGAAATTAATTGTACCCAAAACTACCCAATTGGGTTTTTTTCCATCGAAGATGGTATAAAATCGGAGAAGATAAAAGCCACTACATTGCAAGTTACCCTAGCATATGTGTAGCAAGCAAATGATTGGCAGAATATCACAGTCATGCACAGAGTTGGGTGGTTGTCTCATGTAGCAGTGCAAAGTCCACTGGTTCCAATTATTTTAAGAATTAAGGACATGGTATATGCCTACTAGGAAATCCATTTACATTTCCTAAGCAGCTAGAAACAAAACTTTTGATTGGATGACAGCGCACCCATCACAGTGGATAACTTCTCAGTTCATTGACATGTAATGGATGATATGACCCATGTTTTTGAGAGTACCATTATGTGTACAATGCCCAGATAGCACACACTATGAGATACAATATGCTCATCAACCAAGGGCACAGTTCAGTGTGTTGTACTTGTACATGCATTGACATGAACTGATCTTGTGTATTCTAGGTAGCATATATTATACACAACACTCAGGGGTGTGTTTTCTAAATACACTTGTGAATGAAAGCTATTGAACTGTGCCATACGATTTGATACTTCATTGCCCCATAGTGACAAGCATTGTTTTAAAACCTGTTTCCTGTAAGTTTCAATTTTGTAATCTCGGTGCAATGGACTGTGGCCAAAATATTTAGAATCTATTTGATTGGAAATTAAAGGTTGATGCATGAGTATGGTTGATGCCTGAAATATATCTTGTGGTTATATCATCTCTCTAATATACGAGAGGGTTTCCTATGATCTCAAGAATTTACACTAACATATTAAGTACTAATATCCTCGCTAAGCGATGGTTGTCTTTTTAAAAGACTATTCTTGTATTAACCTACCCTCTAGAATTGAGATCAATAACCTTGATTAACTTTGATAACTGATATTCATATAACGCTTTCACCGACTGACTTTAGATATTGGTGTCAGGAACTGATATGCAAATATTGTTTACCAGCACTGCCATATTACCTGTTAGTGTCAGGTAACCCATAGGCATACTTAACCCAAACTTCTTATTGGTGGTGGATAATTGATATGTATACTTCGTATACCTCTTTACCCACACTACAATCTATCTTACCTATTGTAATCTGGTAGTTGAAAATGTTTTTGTACACTTGTCGATGGGGAAATATATAACACTCCATGTTTTTGTTACCTCGTATACTTAACCCAAACTTCCTATTGGTGGCAGATAATAGATATGTATACTTCGTATAGTTCTTTACCCACACTACAATCTTACCTATTGTAAACTGGTAGCTGAAAATGTTTTTGTACACATGTCAATGGGGAAATATATAACACTCCATGTTTATGTTACCTCGTATATGAAATGAAACACTTTCTAACATAAACGACGAAAACCGTCTTGGCTTTATGAGAGATATTTATTTCAGTTATCATAATAAACAATAAGAGATACACTGTTGTTTATAAAGTTGGAACAAAATATATTTTACCACTTTTTGTCGAATGATTCTTACAGTCTGAATTATTTATGATATCTAGGGTGTATATTGCCACACTAGGTGAATGATCAGTCTCTTCCGAACATATCACCATGAACTTAGTCCACAATTAACCCTTTACGAACTGTGTCCTTAACCTGAAAGGAAAAGGGGTATTTGGAAGTTTTTCGCATGTCATTTTACATATAACACATTTTTGAGTGATTTCATGCATCGAAATGTTTAATAGTACTTCTTTAAATGTCAATCAGTCACTAACATCGAATATGGCCAACCCTAGCATGAATCAGTGCGTCAAGACGTTGCGGCATACTGTCCACAAGGTTGTTTATGATGTCAATAGGCAGAGCGTCCCACTGATCGGTCAGAGGCTGAGCAAACTACTGTAGAGTTTGAGGAAGATTGTCCCTGTAATTGATGGCTCGGCCTAAGGCATCCCAGCATGATCGATAGGGTTCAAATTGTTTCACTACAGCGGCCCTGTGTGGCCTGCACTGTCGTCTTGCAGCCGAAAAACCCTTCTTGCATGTGGCAGACAGTGTTTTTTTTTTTCGGAATGTCCAGGTACACGACGGCGTTGATGTTTCCATCTGGCGCCACCAGTGATGTTTTTCCTCCAAAATGAATACCGGTCCATACCATCACTGAGCCGCCACCACCTTGAGTCAAATTCCTGAATACAGTCATCTCGGAGGTTCTCACCACGTAATCGACGAACCCTTTGTCTACCATTTTGAAGGTCAAGGATGTAGCGACCCTCGCCAATAAACACAACATTTCGCCAGTGTCTGAGCTGTAATCGTCAATCGTCTTGCTCGGTAACCATGTTAAAGCAATTTCCGATTTAAAGTTTGGAGGGAAACGTTGATTCCATAGTGTCTTCTCCACGAACAACGAAGGCCGTTCGTTGGCATTTTCCCGGCTCTACGGCACAGATAAGCAGTCGGTGATCATCTCGTCTGGTAGTCAATCGTGGTCGTTCTGAAGATTTTCGTGGCCTCAAATGACCCACCTCTCGATAATGTTTGAGGATTTTACAAACCGTACTCTGCGATATCCCGAGGAAATCAGCGACTCTGGAGTGCCAATTCTCTTCGGCGAATTGACAATGCCGTTGGACGAGGCATGGCCTAGGAAACCTCTGTGTCAGTTTTTGTTGCAAAGGTAACAACCAACTCTGTAAAAATGGGCTCCTTGCACACCAGCTTGGAGAAGGCAAAAAGAACAAACAACAGACGTCTGACATTGTATAGCTCCCAATAAAAGTCACATGAAGCGATGTGATTTTAATGCTTTCCTGATGGCAGCGTGATACTAATAGCCGGGCGCTTTGTATCCTCAGGTAAAAAGCGCAATATAAATCCCGTGATTATTATTATTATTTACTGTTACGTAATTCAAAATTATGCATGGATTCACTTCACCTGATTAGTGGGGACTCATTATGTAATCATTCACCTACTCTAATACGATTACTGAGGCATTCAAATAGAAATACGCTTTAAGATTGGGTCTGAAAAAAAACATATTCCAACTTTATGAGCAACAGTGTATTTCGATATAATTTTGCTTGTGGAGTCAAATTGATGACGCCATCATCTTTTAGCCAATATGCGTCATAAACTTCACATTTTGAAAGGGAATTCGTCTATTTTAGAAATTCTACACGCATAAGGTTAACATGAGGAATAAAATTGTTAAACTATATGTCAATAAAATAGTTCATAATTGATATTACAAAAATAAACAACAAATAGGAAAAGAGAAGATAGAAATTGAAAAAAAATGCACACAGGTCAATGGAAAACCTAAATTTAATACATATTGCTAAACATAAATAATGAGCAAGATCGTTTTTAGCAATCCCAGGGAATATGCAGCCCTCTGGATTCTTATTCCTGATGTTCCTGTCTGTGTATATCTATTGGGCTATTAGGCAAGCTTTATTAAGATTTAGAGCACTTTTTAATGTTGGGATCCTGACTAAACTTAACTTGTTTGTTTCAGAGAACTGAATCATGCATAGTGATACATAGCTTCGACCATAGACTATACATTATATGTGTTATGCGAAACACATGGACCTTTTGTTCCAGATAGCTTATATGCAAATTCGGCTTTACCGACATTACCAATTTGTCTATTGGTGTCATATAACGGATATGCATTACTTCTTTACCTTAACCCAACCTATTGATCAGAGAACTGATATGCAAAATATTGCTTTACCGATAACCCATATGCATATTACTTTACTCAAGCGAACTGGCTTTACCTGCTGATGCAAACATCATAGAATACCAGATGGAAGAAACATTCCTCGAAATAATGCATGCGCTTGCAATTTAATGGTCAAATGTATTAAATTACTTATAGTTGGCACAAAAAGTATTTCGGCATGTTTTTCAATCTGTATTGTGCCAAAGTCTGATAATTTTGAAACTTTTCAAGATATACATTTTTTACCTGGGCCGTCTTGCTCTTTCATTTAACACCTTGCTTGTAAAAAACGTACACAAATGGTTGTGATAGAACGTCTGAAAGACTTAAAACCCCAAAACCAAACGTTGCAGTTTTTGGAGTTTTCAATGATCATTGCAGTGCACTGGGACACGAACACGCTGATCACAATCAGTATTAGGGGTGGGCATATGACCACTTTTTTTTCAAAACGAGTAGATTCTATGGCCATTTTGGCTGCCAAAATGAATCTGATAAGCATTTTCATATTAAATGAATTTTGATATTGGATATTGGTTATTCTCAACCTATTGTGTCAGAAACTCACACACAGATGTCTTTGTATAAAATATAATAATATTTTGCTGAATTGCGAAGGGATTCAATTTTAATGAACATGTATTATAGGGTGCAAAGCCATGAATAGAATAGCCTTACAAAAGGACATAAGAAAGTTCATTGCACCACTGGCTGGCATGCTTCAGTAAACTCTTTTGTATAACACAAAATCAATTATACTTTCACAACAATGATACAATGGTGTTTCTCATGTTCTTTGGTAAGTCTACTGATTGAAAGGCTATTCTATTTACTGCTTTGCACCCTACAATACCATTTTTGTAAAATTGAAGCCTGTTGCAATTCAACACAATAATATTATTTTTTTTTTCTTTGCAAGTATTTATAGAATATACAGAAGCATCTGTGTGTGAGGTTCTGACAAAATAGTATTAGAAGAACATTGCTTTTTGATGTTATGTCTAAAATTGCCAAAATTCCCCATCGACGAAAATCCATGGAACCAATATCAAAATTCATTTGATGTGCAAATAGAGATTTGAAGAAAAAGTTTGAATTTGCCCACTCCTATCAATATTGCAAGTAGGCTATCGCGCTCATTCAGTCGCAAACCCTCTTTGTGTAAAATCAATACAAACGTATTATTGCGTAGTACCACACAGTGACCATCGAAAAATCCAAAAACTGCAACTTTCGGAATTTTACGTCTTTCAGGCGTTCTATCGTAGTCATTTTTGCACGTTTTTTTACAAGTGAAATGAAAGAGCAAGACCTAAGCAACAAAGTGGATATTTCGAAAACTTTAAAAAAATTATTTGACTTTGGCACAATACTGATCGAAAAACATGCCGAGATACTTTTTTGCGCCAACTGTACCTTCTTACATACTTCCTAAAGACCAAATTACCCCAGAACAGAACGAAATTCTTTTGTATTTAAATATTATTTCTTTTCTTGGCTTTGCTTTAATCAGTGAATATTTCTTTTACACTTTTCAAAAACTTCTTCTGAATGACGTGCGACACGCACTAGGCCTTCTGAGGACCCTCAAAATAGATGCTTAAGTGTTTTAAACATTCTCATTAACTCTCCCTTATTGGTTCCTCAATAAGACGTGACAGCTTGTAGTGCACGAAGTAATATGAGTTATTATTATTACTTGAATATGGCTTAAACTATTCGATAAATTAATTGGATATTTTTTATTGAGTGAAATAACATAATAAGTAGATTATCACTTGTCGATGAAAGTCGATTGAGGTATTGATATTACGGTATCGTCTGCACGTTTAAAGAACAATGATATCCAAGTCAAATTTTAATATTCTGTACGCAAACAATAGTGAAATGTGCTAATTTAAAAATGCTTTCCAATTTGAAAGCAGTGGAATGGGGGAAAGGTTAACATAGGGCACATGTGTTGCAGTGGATCAGCGCTCGCCTCATAAGCATAAGGTTGTGGGTTCGAGCCCCGCTGTTGCCAATGTGTTGTGCACTTGGGCAAGGCACTTTACCTCGCTTGCCTCTCTCCACCCAGGAGTATAAATGGGTACCGGCATATGCTGGGAATGCAGAACAGACTCGCTGTGCGGGAGGAGTGGCGAACCCCCCATAGTCCAGGCTAAAAATGAGCTAGGTATCACCTGGAAGGAAAGTTTATCTCATGTGGTTTTTCTAGATCAGAATTTTATGAGGAATAAGAATATGCTAGGTAAAAAGCCCGGATCCTGAACGCATCCTCAATATAGGGGGTTATTTCCGGGGGTCAATAAAACTAAGAAAAATCATATATTATGGTATATATGAAGACAAATAAGATGTACTGACCGTGTAGTGACCTAAGAATTAAGCTTATTCAGGTATTTAAGTGTAATGTACTTGATGTAGTAATGATAAAAGGGTAAATCAGTTGTAGGGGCCACTAAATGACCCCCCTTATTAAGAAATACACTGAAAATTGCTTAAAATATACAAAAAATACCACAATTAGGAAGTGATTTGTTCAATCCAGAACATTAGTTTCAGGGATAGTAGAGTTCATCTGTGGAGGTCTGATGAGGTGGCAAAATGCAGTAGTTTGGGTGGCCACCCATGGGGGGGATGCACTTCAATATGCGACTTATATGTGCCTACCAGATGGTACGAAAATAGCTTTCAGTGTATAAGGAAAGTTTATCTCATGTGGTTTTTCTAGATCAGAATGTTATGAGGAATAAGAATATGCTAGGTAAAAAGCCCGAATCCTGAACGCACCCCTATATAGGGGGTTATTTCTGGGGGGTCAAAAACCCCGGGGGTTCTTGGATTTTGGTGGGGTACCCATGCTCGTTCCAAAAAAAGACGGACTAGCTGCAAATGCGGGACTACCGCTAGGGTTATCAAATTCACAATAATCAAGTTCTAGTCCCGTTAGGGGTATCAAATCAGTTGTGATTGTGATTTGTTCAATGATACAAATAGGAAAAATTAACCTAAACATATCCGTAAAATAACCCCAAATGTGTATTTTTTCTTGCAGTAGCACACTGTGTCAATTTTCTTGTATATAGATATTTTAAAGGTATATCTTTTATTCACGTATTTAGAACAGGTCCCGCAAGGGGTATAATTTCACTGCATATTGGTCCCGTTAGGGGTATATTTTCACTGAAAACTCGCCAAAACCTGGTCCCGTTAGGAGTATATTTTCACTGAAAATTGGTCCCGTTAGGGGTCACCTTCAGAACCCCTGGAACAAGCATGGGTACCAAACAAACCTCTAAGAACCCCCCCCCCCCCGTCAAAAACAAGAAAAAATACTATATTGTGGTACATATGGAGACAAATAAGATATACTGACCATGTAGTGAGCTAAGAATTAAGCTTATTCAGGTATTTAAGCATAATGTACTTGATGTAGTAATGATACGAAGGTAAATGAGTTGTAGGGTGTCACTAAATGACCCCTTATTAAGAAATACACTGAAAATTGCTTAAAATATGAAAAATACCTAATCAGGAAGAAAGTAATTTGTTCAATCCTGAACAGTCATGGTAGTTTGAGGGATAGTATAGTTCATCTGTGGAGGTCTGATGAGGTGGCAAAATGCAGTATTTTGGGATGGTAAAGGGGTTAAGGGATCCCTTTTACAATACAAACATTTGATACAGCGTCATTTACATTTAACTTATATGAATTCACCAACATATACCATTTACAAAATCAAGTATACTTAAATACCTAAATGAGCTAGATTCTTTGGTTACTACAGGGTTGGTTGATCTTATTTGTCTTTGTCTTTATATGTATTATATAGTATTTTTCTTAATTCTCCCCATGAAACGTTTTTGTTATCACATGAAGCAGTGCATGGCGTGTGTAAGACAAAAATAACTAGACGATTTTTCAATTGTTTATTTAAGATGGTAATGTTTTGCAACCCAATTTGTAATGATAATTGAGAATTGATGTACCATACAGCATATATTTTGCTATCCTGGTGGTGATGGTGGTGGGGAGGGCACTTCATATCTTTTTGGATATCAAATGTCTGTCCTTGAACCCCATTTTCACATCAAACTGACTCCCAATAACCCCCCAACCACTTGAATGTTCAACCAATGACCCCTTTCTCTCACAATATCAACATAAATGCTTTAATGACCACTTCTATCTATGAATAATCCCACACCGAAAGCTATTTTCGTACCACCTGGTAGGCACATATAAGACAAATTTATATTAAAGCGGCACTGGCACATTTTCACAAAATATGACATTTCTTCAATTTGCTCTCAAATGATAGTCTATAGGCCATTGGAAGAACAGAGATATATTTTACATAAAAATAACATACCCAAAAACAGATATGGATATTGATATGAGGATAAAGACATCCAGGTAATTTGTAGGCCAACTTTTAAGTTTTCCATAACTTTAATCAACAAATGTGTATATTACATGAATATTTTTGACTCGTACTCACTGATATTAAAACCACAAAGGTTATAGACCGATCAAACAGTGCGCATAGCGTAGGAAACATGCATACGGCGTGCGTGTTCTTGTGTTAAACGCCAATTTCGTCGTCTGCTGAATTTAACGTCGCCGGCGACGTTAAATTATAAAATCGTTCTGTTTACCCATAAGGAAGCTGATTTGGTCTTAATCATTTCGGGTGAGGGCTTTTGTATATAAAAGCCTTACAACCATGCAAAAATATCGATTTTGAAAAATCTTGAGGGCGCACTATTTTTTAAATGTGTCAGTGTCTCTTTAAAGTGCCCCCCCCCATGGGTTGCCACGCCAAAATACTGTATTTTACCCTCTTGCCACCTTACCAGACCTCCATAGACTATATACTATCACCTGAAACTACTGTTCAAAATTGAACAAATTACTTCCTAACTGGGGTAAGGTTTTTATTTTCAGCAATTTTCAGAGTATTTCTTAATATAGGGGGGGTAGTGACCCCCTACAACTTATTTACCCTCGTATCATTACTACATCAAGTACATTAAACTTAAATACCTGAATAAGCTTAATTCTTAGGTCACTACACGGTCAGTATATCTTATTTGTCTTCATATAGGATTTTTCTTAATTTTATTGACCCCAGAAATAACCCCGTATATTGAGGATGCGTTCAGGATTCGGTCGGGCTTTTTACCTAACATATTCTTATTCCTCATAAAATTCTGATCTAGAAAAACCACATGAGATAAACTTTCCTTCCAGGTGATACCTAGCTCATTTTTAGCCTGGACTACCACAGCAACATTATATGAGTGAGTCTGGCCCAAACGCTAATGACAGAGAGATGGGCACTCCGCCTGCGGGCGCACCATTTGCATTTGCATTAACATATGTCAAAATATGAAAAACCGTCAGAACGTATAAAAAGAAACACCAACATGTTCATCACCTTTCAACGATTAAAAAATACCCTATCTGCGATTTGAAGTTGGATAGTTGTAAGGCCCGGGACGACCTTGAACTATTAGCATCCCGTTGCACCAAAAATGTACAATTGCTCGAAACGGATCCAACAAGCAACCCAATTCGGGTGTCATTTTGATCGGGCTATTGGAGCCCCCCCCCCCCCCTCCGCAAGGATTTAATTTTAATTTGGTTTGGGTCATACCAACAAATAAGGATAAAAGACACGTGCATACATATGAGGTGATTTGATTTTTGAAACTTTTAAGGATAAAGATAACAACATTAATGCAAAGTTTTGTCTGAAAAACGAGTTATACGGCCTAGTTAGCTCGCCTACGTCTAAATTGGTTAAGGCTAGCCCATTGGAACTCATACATCAGTACATGAACAAGTAGTATCATTGGTCAAGTAATCAAACCCGCCATGCGATTTCAACTAATGGGAAGGGTGAACTTGAATTTAATTTCCACAATATCCACGGGTCTCAACATTTTTTTTTAGCTCAGAAGAAACAATATTAAGCGCGTGCGATCCTTGACCGGCCTGGCCTCATATATCCTATATTTTTATAGGTAAACAATATGTTCGTTTGCTTACTATCTTTTCAACTTTATTCAAATTGTTTTGATTGAGTGTTTGTTTTTTAACTGGCCTTATTCAATTATGCTCATCAAACTGTTACGTGTACTATCCTCACAATTTGAAAACATACATATCTTTACCTTCTTTGAACTTGTATCTTCTAGTATATCTCTTAAATCCCTAATGCCATTTTTACACTTCACAAATCACGGAAACGGACCCCTGCCTTGTGTTTAGTGGGAAATTGTTCCTAGATCTAACAAGACAAATAACGTTACCTCCCTTTTTTGCGGTGATGGTCAGGCTGGTAGTCATTTTCCTCTAGGAACGTAAGGGATACAGATCAGCAGGAAAGATATGAAGGCGGTCAAATATCCCAACTCTATTTATCATAATAAAACTGAATAATACACCTTGTATATAAAACATTGTAACATCCTAAATGTGATCAGTAGGAATAACCTATTTATATGAGCTACTCTCTACAGTCACTGCTTTGTTCAATCATTTCGATCAAAACGTATCATTACCGGCTGCAGCACCTTATCCATGCAAAATACATACTTTTAGAAAAAAAATCCTATATAAAAGGGACACGACGGCTCCGTTCTTGTTTCCTTTGCAAGAACATGTTATTCTCAACAACCGAAATGTTTCGAAAGGTAATGATTCCTCTTATTTATTCCGGAGTGTAAAGTAAACCTTCAATCGTCGATCAACCATACTATGAACCTCAGATAACCCAGTTATTTTCGTGTTCCAATTCCGTGGTTAATAACTTTCTATTAGGTTAATGGGGTTTACAAACACTACTGACTGCTTCTTGCAATAAATGTGTTAATATCAGGTACCGATCAACGTCAGAGGCTAAGGATTTGAATGAGGCGTACTGTTTACCAACGGTGGACTGTCTATTTGCCTAAAGGTAGTAGCAGTTATGTCATCCATATAGAAACACTCTCTTCGTGATCCTTTTGGTTTATTTTGGACTTTACTTACGGTGTCAACTTAATGACAAGATTTTCATCGAAACCCTTTGCAATTATTAAGGCTTTATAATATGGGCGTATATAATGCATGCAGGAGAGAAGTGAAAATATGCCCCGGGCACACCGGGAGTAGATTTTACTGCAAATGGTTTAATGTTGTGAGCGTGCATCGGTAACTCAATAGTATCTGCCCTGCCTTTTGTAGCAGCTCTTTTTAACTCTAATTCTCTTCATATGTCTATTCAAAGTGCTGTACGGAAATTGCTACAATGAAAACATAAATGCAGGAGCGCAGGTTCGACTAAGCCAACATTAATCCAGAGCTACGGACGAGCTACGCATTACTGGCAGCCGTAGATAAAACTATAGCAAGTGCGCTGGGCTAGATGGAAAATACTAGACTAGCATGGCTGACTAGTGATGTATGCCTTGATTGAATTTGGCAAATGGATGATCTAGCTTTTCACTTTTGAGGTTGGTTCATCTAGGTGGACTAATCTGCTGAACTAATCTGATAGAATAACATACCTAAATAGATTTAGGTCTGTCCAGCTGAATTGACTTATCTGCTCGGCTAACCTATTTGACTACTTTTGAGTTAGTCCAGCTCGATGGACTAATTTGGCAGATTAGCCTACGTGACGGACAAAACAACGTGACATGACGTGACTGTGTATTCTTACCGAATTATGTAAATTAAAAAGTACCCACTATTAAGAGGTTTGCATAACATTTTTGCTAGTCTCTCCAGTGATATTTCTGAAACTGTAAAAACGAATCGCTCTTTTATTTTAAAGCATTCTATGGCGGTTTGCTTTGATCAGCACTAGATGAGTGGCATTTATAGTCCATGAGCTGCCATCATCGGGCTTGCCGAGATTCACCGCTTTGAACTGTAAATATAATATAAATTTCTAGTATTGCAATATGTATAAATTAATTACATACAGGCGTATCAAAAAGAAGTAAACAGTTTTGAAAGTATCATAAATGTAGAATTTATGTAGTATTTGGTCAGTTTTATTTGCGTTCCATGTACATTGGTATCTTTTCAATCCACAGTCTCAAAATCATTCATGTACGACAATCAATAACGATTTTCTGACTGTTTTTGTAACCCGAGCACAAATGCGGTTGTGCAAAACAATAATGGGTTAGTTGGCAATGGAACGCTCATTGGACCCGTCTTCTTCAGACAGAACATCAATGAGGATCGATACCTCCAGATGATCAATGAAGATGTTGTTCCCTTAATTGAACAGAATCTTCCTCGTTTTCAGCTGCAGTGAAATGGCTAATTTCAACGAGCGTGGTGGGCACAAGATGGTGCGCTTCCCCACAGAAGACGAACTGTGACAGATCGCCTTGCTGAGTTATTTGGAGATCGTATTATTGCCCTGAACCATCAAATCGAGTGGCCACCACGATCTCCTGATCTGACTTCGTTAGCTTTTTTCTTGTGGGGACACCTCAAATCCAGAGTTTTTACGACTCCTCCAGCATACCTTAATGAGCTTCAGCGTAGAATCACGGCAGCTGTAAAGGCCTTGCTGAGGAAGGCAGGTGTGTGCATCCAAAGAGGTGAAAGAAATGTGGAGGATTAAGTGTGAGTGATATCAAAAGTACTGAATTGTAATGTTTGATTTTGATTAACTTTGCGCAACAGCATTTGTCTTTGAAATTTAAACTACTTAGTTCTCCAGGTAGACAAGGATGTATATATTTATTAATCTTTCCCTGGAGATTGCCAGCGCACGATAGTGTTGAAAAAAAACCCCATGAGCGTTTGGCCGGATTCGAACCGGCGACCTTCGTATTACATGCACGACGCTCTAACCAACTGAGCTATCAAGCAGGGTTGGCAGAAGAGCGATAGGTATCATCTATATGTGTCAGGTTCGAAAGTTGTCCCTCGCTTTCCTAGCGGATAGCATCAGAACTGTATATTTTACATATACGATTATATTTGTTTTGAAATTTAAACTACTTAGTTCTCCAGGTAGACAAGGTTGTATATATTTATTAATCTTTCCCTGGAGATTGCCAGCGAACGATAGTGTTGAAAAAAAAACCCGATGTGCGCTTGGCCGGATTCGAACCGGCGACCTTCGTATTACATGCACGACGCTCTAACCAACTGAGCTATCAAGCAGGGTTGGCAGAAGAGCGATAGATATCATCTATAGGTGTCAGGTTCGAAAGGTGTCCCTCGCTTTCCTAGCGGATAGCATCAGAACTGTATATTTTACATATACGATTATATTTGTTTTGAAATTT
>JAMKCH010087655.1:0-11058 GCA_023653785.1 Ophioderma brevispina | reverse complement strand
CAATTTCTGGAACAAGGATGCTGACATTACTGCCAGCATTTACCAAACTTGAAAAGCATGTTGTCATCAGCTCACAGACCATTGCTATTGTATATATAATGTGCTAATCCCGCCTAATCCATCTTTCACTTACCAGATTAATATCTTACTACAAGCCTAAAGTACAATGCCTGAATCCCGGTCTGAATGCTTTTGAATTGTCGCAAAACATGCTAGATACACTCTAAATTCTGTCTGGAACGTGAACACCTTGCTTTTTTGTTCCAGAAATGGCCACAAACTGCCACCTCCCCCGAAAGTTTATTACTTCCTGTTTTTACAGAATGTAAACATCCAAATTGTTTTCAAACTCGTGGAAGTGATTTCAGTAAGGGTCCTTTTCATTATGTCCATTTTTATGCCATAAATGTCCCTTTAATCCCTGAAAGGCGATGAACATACTTTTCGGCTCATTTCGACCATTTCAATAATTTGACCCTGTATAAACCTTGCCCCCATACATATTCTACTACTTTGATTTTGGTAAACCTTTGATATAATGTTGTTCTTAAAGGTTTTCCCAATACAATTCTGGAGAAATAGATATGTTGTAATTAGTCATAAGTCATTGTTTTCCTAATTTGACTGGCCTATCAATAACCTGTAAATAATCGCAAATGAATATTAATTGTATAATTTAAATGCCAATTTATACATGAAACCTCAAGTTATGATTACTGTGCATCCTACTAATAATACAAGGTGCGTGGTTATGAACATTATTATTGCAGTAAAGTAGTTGTGGTGCTCTCACATGCAATTTTCTCAACATAACCCATAGGAGTGACCAATGGGATATCACATTTTGATTTTGACACTTTGACACCAAGCCTTAACTACAGTTATCAGCTGCAAAACTGGCCAATGGTATCGTATGACCTTTAATGACCCCAAACTGACCTCTACTTACCAAATATTCAAATATTTAGATCATTTTAGCACTCTACATGTCTCAAGCTTTAATTTGATACCAAACTTGATATGATTATTGAAAGTAATTATTTTAACATTACTACGAAATATGTATAAAAAAGGGGCGTGGCCTATGACGTCATTATTGTGGTCGAATTTTTGGGCACTCCTTCTGAAATTGCTTTACATACCCCAAGGAAAGTTTGTGCCAAGTTTCATGCTTTTGTCCAGAAGTGCACGATCTTGGTGAAAATTACGACTTATCTACTTCACTATTACTCATCCTATATACTTATTAATGAATGAATGCAGTGAGTGTAAATTTCAGTTCACTATCGCGAATAATCACTGTTTTTGGTGTCATTTCGAACATGAAGAATTTGTCACGAAGTTACGCAAACCAGGATCCTTGTTTGTATATTAATTTTACCTCAAAGGGAAGTGTCCTAGAAATCACAACGAGTCCGCTATATATCATCGATTTTAAGATACATATACTACGTGAATAAAAAAAAATGTGCAAGGATTAAAGATAATCTTGACCTTAATGCAATCACTATATCATAGATCTAATATACACCAAAATGTTGAAAAAATGAAATAAAACAAATTAAGTAATAAGCCAGATATGGCCAAATTTGTAAATTTTTTCGCCATTCCAATGGGATTTACACACACATTAAACTTGTGTTTGTGAGAATGTACAATATCAATATCATGATGCCTTTGTCAATTTAATGCTACATTTTCTTGATTATTTCAACTACGGATTAATCAATTAATTTATTTATACCAATGTGCCAACTGATATGACGAATCCAAACACAAATTCAGCTTTTGCAGAATAAGAAAACAAGATCTTGTTTAGGATATTGCAAAGAGTTTAGTCCCTTTAATTGGCATAACTTGTATCTATACCTGGATTACAGTAGTAGTGTTGAAACCCTTTTCATTTACACATCAGGATTAATTGGGTGAGATCGATTTTTGTGAACATTAAAATTCTTTTTGGAGATCAATGAAGGAGATTATGGCTATTCATAGATAATTAAACAAAATAGCATGGGTCATCATTACTTTCATAATACTATGCCCAGTGTATCGTACATTGACGTATTCTTGCTTAACTGTGTAAATCCCATTGGAATGGAGGAAAAAGGGGTATGCTTACAAAATTGGTCATATCTGGCTTAATTTTTTAATCGTTTTCTTTCATTTTTTCAACATTTGGAAGTATATTAGATTTGCTTTATTAAAACAACAACAAATCTATGATTAAGTGACTTTTTCAAGGTTAAGGTCATCTGCAACCGTTGCACAATTTTGTTTGATTCACGTAGTATGTACTAAAAACATTAATATAGTTGTGGTTTTGCTATTTTATGCCTTTTTTCATATTTTCAATTTCTGTGGCGTGCCAGCAACATTCTTTGACCGTAACGACGGGAAAGGAATCCAAAAGTTCATGTTCTATTTGTTGGCCGATACCGATATTTGGCAGTTACATATAGTTGAAATGATATTAATAATTCCAAAGCGGTTAAAATGTCATATCTTGCATAAATAGATTAATAGCCGCATGAGCATTTTATAAAACATTGAAATATTCGTTTTTCAGAACCTAAAGATTCAAAATCGTCGCACCCTCTGGAAACATCGGGGAGCAGTCGAAGTTGGCAACAGATGTTTCTCAGTACTTTCATTAGTCACGTGACCAAGGTAAGTTTATGCTCAATAGTAAAGACATATGACCCTCTTCTTCAGTTTCATGGTACATTGCAGTTTTCCCAAAGTTCTGCTTTGTTTCGTCTTTCCTTTTTATCCCTTAAAAAATAAATCTGACAAACACAAACATACTAAGGCCGACTAATTTTAGGTTTACACGAGAAATTTGCCATTTCACAGTGTGATCGCTCGATTTTGGTCCGTTTTGCGTCTTCAGTCAGACGAAGTTCAAAGGCCGAGATCATTTTGTAGCTTAATGAGTCACTTCTTATTTAATTTCCCAGGTTGTTAACAATTCGCAGTCCGCCCCTGCTCAAAAGAGATGCTCTTTACTAGGGCGAAGGAAAACGTAATTCAAACTATAAAATATGTTGGCTGTATTGCGTGACAAAAATATTTGTTCAGTGTCTACTAAGGTTTGTAATAACACTATTATTAATATTTTAGAGAAAATTGGGAGAATGCTCCAATGCAGAAAGAAGACTAAGTGCGGACAAAAAAGATGTAGTTATGCAAGTCCTTCACAAACCAGAATCGCTCGAAGCTGCCACCTTCGGAGATGTCAGGAAATTGGCAACATTGCCCATTGCTTGGCAATATCAACCGCGTATTGATGTGGAGACTGTACAACGATACTTGGAAAGTGAAGAGAAGAAGACAGACAAACAACACGAGCTTTTGAGAGCCTTCCTTCAACAAGTATGAATATAATGTGGATCTTTCAGTGGAAATAAAATGGTGTAATATGTTATCAATCTTGATTATAAATCATACTAATACACGATATTTGGATACTGATAACTCACATCTGTGACCAGGATGTGAAACCATTGAAGCAATATGTGTGATTTCTGGAGACGAAATGATGTCTCAAGAAAGTCACAATTGTCACTTTAAATTTTAAAAAGGCATAAAACTGTCAAAGAGTTCTCGTATTCTACCTACATGACCATGCTAACTAAAATCGAGGATATTTTAGTTACAAGAAATATTAATTACACTACATAATAGATTACTTTCAGCTATCCGCTCTGACGGGGGTACTTCAATTAAAACAAGTACTACCGTACCACACTCTCATTACGAAAATAACAAAAATACAAAGAAAAAGTTTTTACCAAAAAAAATCAGAAATGCTATTTTAGTAAGAGCAACTTAAATTATTCAACCATGATCACCTAAAAATATAACTATAGGTACTGACCAAACAAAAACGGGATAAACGGGAACGAATTTAGTATTGTGACACCACCCTGTGAATTCGGCAGCCTTAACGGAATAAACTGCATGTTGAAGGATGTGGTGGCAGAATACTGAATTCATACCCAAAAAGGTAATTCTGAAGATTTTAATTTTTCCTCGTTTTTCTTTTACCTCCTTTTAAGGAACCAGTTTTGAGAGCCATGACTCATTTACCAGATATCATTCGCCTTCAACGTCTCCTTATTGAGCATTTTCATCGATGTATTGATGCTATCGAAGCCAGCAAACTTTCTCCGGGTATGTTTTGTAAATAATCCAAAACTATTAAAATAATATTTGACAACATTAAACAAAATATAAAGTTCTAGGTCAAAATTCACCTCATATGCATAAAAATTGTCTATCTTTAATTTTCCATATCTTTATTCCTGAACGTTTTTCATGTATAAAACTTGTTTAACAGTTCTTTGCAGCTGGAGTTCTACAAATAATTCTTAGAATTAATGTTTCTTTGACCAATCATATATACATACTGACATTAAATTTGGTCCGGATTCATTTCCCTGTACAAAACGAATAGAAACACCCATGGTTTTAAAAAGGGTACCATTAAAATGCTAGGTTATATCAAAAACCCTATTGCTATATTAAATTGGTCTATTCTCAACTCATAAGAAACCATTAACGTTTAATGCATTATGTTGAAGAAAATGGCAAAACAAAATGGTCGCTTTTCGGCCGGCGTGAAAATTATTGTCTCGGCCTAAATTCTAAATCGATCAATATTGTTGATTTTTTTTTCTTTCACCAATATTAATATCTTGGAGTAGTCTTGACATGTGCAGAGTTTTCGTTGAAATTATTCATTTAGTAAATGTATTTTGGAGTCTGCTACAGGAGCCCTCTTATCCTCTAACGTGTGCAAAAAGACCATATCCATTTAAGTGTTAAAGAGCAAATGTACTCTTTCAGGGGAATATAACATCTAAAAGCATTATATGGTAGACCAACACCTTTAAGAGACATGAGCACATTTTCAGAAACATGCATTAATTTTTTTTTTTTTGCATTTTTAGAGTGAACTTCACATCTGAAGTAAATGTATCTTCATAATTAAAAACAGTTGTTATTGCCGAATAAAGGTTCGAAACCTTCTTGATTGGTGTTCTACGACCGATCAAGTGTAAATTTAGAGAAAAACGTGCCCTTGTGAAAACCTTGTATCGCTTCAAATGGTTTATAAAAGGGTATTTTAATTTTAACTATTTTCTTACAGTGTCTGAATATACTACTAAAAATGAGACATGTTGAACTATGGATACTGATCTACAGCCAGGGTAATACGATTTGTATTAATATAGCCTCAGCAATCAGTCATCCACGTTCGACCTTAAACTGGAATGCATTTTGCATGTTTATAAGTAGTAATAATACAAGAGAGAAGAGATATTTTCAAATTTTTGTGTGCTAATCGGTATTATTCTCGGTATTACATGCTCAACGATTCAATATGTTGGCGATAACAATACACACTACAACCAAACTACTTCACTGACAATTATATGAGATCTTGCATCTTCGGTAGTGGTGTAAATGCTTTTGGGAAGTCCAACACTTAGTGCGCAGTGTCCTTGGCAGTATTTAAACGTTAGCAATTTTTTAAACGGGCTTTATTCTCAAATCTGAAATTGAAGACCTGAGTGCAAGAAGTTACCAAATGGTTTGGCCAACCTGGTTATTTTGAACTTATTAGAGGTCAGAAAATATAGATATTTTTTTTTTACAGATTTGAAAGTTTTAAGGATGTGTTTCACAAGTTAAGGAGTCAAATTTTACATCATCTTTGATGGGAGTGCATAAAGATACTAAGTCCAGCCATGACGTCAGTGTTTGAAGATTATGGAGCAAACCATGTTGTGTATATTGAAAATTTCTACTCTACACAACAGTATGATTTTCTTGTATTATTATTGTTTTTTTAATAAAAAATCAAATGTGCACTTTTTACCAAAAGTGAATTTTGGAGGAATGGGTGAAATATTTGAAGAAAAAAAAATGAAAGACTTCCATGACTTTCAAAATATTATAATCTTATAACCATTTTAAAAAACTTAAAGCGATACACTCTAAATAAACAAAATGAATCTATTCCGAGAGATACTTAATAGAAAATCTAGCCAAATACTTAAGGAAAGGATCAACTTAGACAAATTCTATTACATGACGTGCTTCCTATAGTAATTAGTTATTGCTGTAAGAAATTTATTGTTCATTTCACTTTATTTAATTTGGACTGACCTCTAGTTGACTTTTTAACTGACCTTATGTTTTCCTGGGTTTCTATTAAGTGTCCTTCTGATTTGTTTTCTAGTCATTTCGAATAGGGTGTTTTACAGCGTGTAAGTAAACAAGAATGAATAGTCGTGATGTTAAAAAAGGGTGTAGTATACCGACTACCAACGTCGTTTAACAAATACCAGCATTTGTTCGTAAATATGTTATTGTTGTTGTTTTTGTTGTTATTATACAGCGGACATAGATGATAAAGAGATACAGCAACTTATGGAAAGTTTTGTTGCTGCTTGGAATCAAGTGATTGAAATAGAAGATAATGAGCTTGGTAAGAAGATTAGTGGTATGATAATTTTTAAACGGGGTGTCCTACAACTCGCGCTACCATTTTAACACTGCATAGAAATAACTTAAAGCCACTGTCAGTGATCCGTCCGAAAAAAGTAAAAATATTTGAAATTTGCAGGAATAGCTTAAAGGTGAAGAATATGTCTCTTGAATTCTCAAAATTTTTGTTTAACTGAAAAATTGACAAAGTGAAAAAAGCAGCAATGTTCAAAGATTCGAATCCCCATTCAATTACGTGTTGTAGTAAGTGTCCGTACGGACAGTTATGACTAAAATTTGCGATTTTGTGCTTATTCGGCTGCTTTTGGTCCTATTATTTGTAGGGTATGTTAGGATACCTATTCTTGTTACAGACGTGCAAAAATCTCAATTTTGACAATTTTTTAGATTTTTGGATTGAACAAATCACTGATGATATTTTTAAACTTTCACATTTCACATTTACCTAATCTATTTTATTAAGCTTCTATCCTTCTGGCAACAGTTTTATCCACAGACTAAATAGGGTGTCGACAGTATCTGGCCAATTTTGAAATGAAAGTAAAATTCATGTTAAATCAATGGATTTATTATTTTTTACATAAATACAAATTTATTTTGTCCATGTGATGATGAATCCTTTTTTTAATTATATATGAGTAGTCAGAACAAACTGACGAAATAATGAATGGCAAAACATTTACGTAAGACACGCACGGAGTACATAAACGTGATAAAAGTTTAAACGATTTATTTGTAAAGTTTAAAAAGAAAGGAAGAAAAGAAGTTACGTTTGCTATCAAACTATTTCTACAAATTTAACAAATTGCATCTTTGTATGTATTTTTTCAAGTTATTTCTATTTGAAAATATTGAAGATAATTGTAAAAGTTGAGAATGGTAGAAGTTGAATATTTTCATAAAACTTGTTTATGAACTATTTTATACTCACTTAATAATCACGAAGCGTGTTCTCCATGTTCGCTCATTTATTCAAACTTAAAATTCTAGAAAATTGCTCGACTATTGATTATTAATTGATGCTGGCTATGGTTAACGCGAATTCTAAGTCCTCTTTTGTTGTAAAGTTGAGTTTTCTGACAATACATTTTTTCTGAAAATGATGTTTGTCGGTTCTTTTTTCACTATTGAAAATAAGTCCATATTAGGCAAAAATATGAATGCTTTTGTAATTTTTGTAATTTTTGCTTGTAGAAATCAATAAATTAACTTCTACACTTTTTAAATATGATTTCCTTATACACACAGCTACCAATGTGGATGATGTACACAAGTACCCCCTAGACATCAGGAATTGCAATCTGGCATTATTTCTGCCGACGGTGACGGGTGATGGTATATGCTCAACGGAATTGGTCAAATTTCTTATTGAAAGGCACAATGCGTTCATGGAATTATACCATGGTATCACAGGTCTTCAAGACAAGTATGCAGCCTTAAAATACTTTACTTACTCTCAAATCCATTCACGTCTTACGTTAACTTTGACTGGCTGTTAATTGCAATTTTAATAACGAAAAACTGTTTGTGTAAAACTTTGTAATTTAAGGGATTTGTCCCGTTTTGGGTTGGAAATTCGACGGGCGATTTCACATATTTTATATCACATATTGTATATAGACCTTGGTCTGAAGTTTCAAAATCGGTATTAATTTCAAATTATTAACATGATACCCATGCATGTGAATCGCTATTTTTTTTTAAAAAATACTCGTAAGGTGTAATTATTTTAACCCTAAACCTGATCTAATTTTTGTAACAAAAGCTCCCGGTCTGTACCAATGAATAGTCGGAAAGTGCTCAACCACTACGAATAGTGGGGGCGTAATAAATAACAGTGTATTTTCTTGTGACTATCTTTGGAATTAAAAGTGCTCAGTCCCATTACAGGAGGGGCTTGCTGGGTGTGACACCATAGAATGTATATTTATATACATCCTTTTGGTTAAGACATGCGTGTGCAACAGCATCCGCCTGATGATTGGATACCAGATGATCGTAAGTGAGGGTACGCCGTGAAACTCTGAGTAATTGTCTAAGCCTTGTGTCAATTAGGAGTCCTTTGCATCTTTCCCAACTCCTAAAGTATGAGGAGATTGAGTGGTAGAAAATATTTTTTAAAGTGTATGTCTTTTTTTTCAGGCGAGCCATTTTTCCAGGAAGTGTAACACATTCACATCTGATAGCCTACGATCTAAACAAAGATCTTCTTCCACTCATCCATGCACACTGCTGTCATGCATTGCAAGAGAGTACATTGACATTCAACCTGGACAACTTAGAACGTGCCATAGAAGATCATTACGTCAGAGGTCGGCCCCTGATTGAAAAGAAAGTGGAGGAGTTGGTATTTTTGGAAGGAGCTCTGAGCAACAGAGTGTTTCAATCAATACGACATAAGATACCTCAGGTAACATTTTAAAATGCGTATTGACATAGAGGAAGTTGTACATTTATTGCGGGCCTACTTGTGTTTTTGCCTTGTTGCATGTTTATCCATTGTACAAGTTTAGTGATCTGAAATGAATTATTTTACTATACTGCATGCTTTTCCATTAGAAGAACCACGAAAAGAGATTATATATTGTTTACAAACTCACAAGTATGACACATGTCCTGGTTTGGGAAAGGATATAGGTTTATACACTTCTCGTGTTAGATTATCTATTGTTTTCAGCATGCATTCTTTTTCACGAATGCACTGGGCTCTGTCAGCACACCATTTACGCTTCCATAGCATCTGTACTGCTGGCATACAGCGCCACCTATTCCGTTTCCGCATCGCTAATTGGCCGGCTATTCTTAGACATGCACTACGTCTTTTGACTCCCTAGCACTCAAGCGCTGTGTTAAAGGCTCTGCGATTAGCTTGAACAAGGAATGAAAAAACGGTTTCGGGGTACCTTGGATATCGCGAAATCAACGAATCAGGTGGTCGATCTGATGTTAGAAATGGGTTCCTGACAAAAAAGACCAATTAGCTCACTAGTTTTTGTAAGCCTGGCTTGTGGCATGACTTGATAGCGGCAAACGAGAATTGAGCCAGCTGAAAAGGTAAGAAAATTGCTTATATGGATCGTATTTTTCACGTTTTTCGCCTTTTTCCAAAAAAAACCCCTATATTATAAACTAGTCAGCTAACTAGACAATTTAGTTAGGAATATTTTGATGCGTAACTCGTTACGATAGGCCAAGTATTTTGCGCAATCTCCAGTGTACCGCAATGTACAAAAAATCCAAATCAACGCTATCTGACAGAGTTTCCCACCCTCAGCCTACGGCGGTCCGGAAGGTAAGTAGTCTGTGTCACAGACTGCAAAAGATATTATCTAAATTAGTACTACGCGAGAGATTAACGTTATCAGTCCGTCATAGCGAATCCATGTAAATGAAATATCTCAAATATCTCCGGAATACGAAGGGGTTCTATGGAGATTTTTGCATCAGAGGGTCCGTTACTATGTTTTGTTTTCAATAGGCCTATGTATCGTAATTGGGTCTGAACCTATAGAACCTAGCGAGAAAATTTTAGAAACAGGATATACGTACTTACCGGACCGCCGTACGCTCAGCCGATAATTATGGGCTGATAAACTCCCTAGGGCAGTGAAGATTTGCCAAGGTTTGCCAAGATTCAACAATGGGCGGCGCTGTGTGTCAAGACGAAACGTAAATTGTGTGTCAGATAATGCACGGGTCATCAGACAATGCACGGGTCATCAGATAATGCACGGGTCATCAGATAATGCACGCAACTAGAAATACCGTCAATCACTTGATATCGACTTACTGCTCAATATCAAGTAACATGTCTGCATCGTATATATACCCTCTACGAACTTAGTATCTACAATCTATGGTGTCAGTCCTGACTTAGATTATTGTGTTGAAAAAATATTGGTTTCTCGTATAAAGTATTAGTTGAATTCACATGCGCAGACCATTTCAAATAATGTGATTTTGTACTGTTTCTTTCCGAAATGCGAACATCTTAATTAACGAGAACAAGTTTTTTTGTACTCTCAAAGGACGATACGTTTGATTTTAAATATTGATCTTAAATATAAAATTCCTTATGTTATAATTTGTCAAGTTCGAAAGCCGTTCAGAAAGTTTAGCTGCTAACATAGAGTGACCTCAGCGCGAGATTTGTTGGGCGCACCAGTAAACCGCACACGCTGGCTTAAAGCGACGGCGTTTTTACACTCGCGCACAAAGATGGCATACCTTGACGCGTGCGTAAAAGCTGCGTCAATGTTATGACATCACTGCACGGAGGTAGAGAAATGGACTATATCATGTTGCTATATAATAGTAGGCCCATAAGAATTAAGTATACTTCAAGAAACCCGAAATTCACAAATAAAATCGTTTTCAATGTAGAAACCAGTCATGTTTCGTACATGCATGTCTGCGTTGGTCTTTTACATCTAATACAGTGGGCGTTGGAATTGGTAGAAGAAAATTCCTATGCATTTATATGCAAATCGTCACTGATGGGTTTGTTTTGAAAAAAAGTAAGGGCAGTGCGAAAAGTGT
>JAMKCH010087654.1:4601-26672 GCA_023653785.1 Ophioderma brevispina | reverse complement strand
AACTCTAGTACTAGTAGGTTCGTTCCATAGAAGTATTTAGAAAATAAAGGTATGATTTGGGGAACCGGTACTCTCTTTACATGAATGGTTGTCATGGGGCCGAAAAGGAGAGTAAAATCACTTAATACGCCTTTTATACTTTAAAGTTGTTATGTACTTCTGTGTAACATTGTAACATTATTCATTATCTTACATAAAGGTGACACAATCGATACCGAACCTCCTACAGTGAATGGTTGTCATGGGTCCACTTACCACGTTTACTATACAATACAATAGCGGAGAATTTGAAGTTGTTTGGCATCCAGCTACCGATAATGACGGCGAACCAGTACTCGTTAATTCCACCTTCCAACAAGGACTGATAATGCTTCCTCTTGGTGATCATCAAATTAAAGTCGATTACTACGACTCCTTTGGCAATAAAGCCACGTGTCGCACTGATGTTCACGTGTGTGAGTTTCTTCATATCTAAAATAGATCTTATTCTGTAAACATAGGAATAAACTTATTTTATTATTTGAAACGAATTCACAAACATTCACTTCTTCACTTAACCTCAGCCTTATCAACTCTAGTACTAGTAGGTTCGTTCCATAGAAGTATTTAGAAAATAAAGGTATGATTTGGGGAACCGGTACTCTCTTTACATGAATGGTTGTCATGGGGCCGAAAAGGAGAGTAAAATCACTTAATACGCCTTTTATACTTTAAAGTTGTTATGTACTTCTGTGTAACATTGTAACATTATTCATTATCTTACATAAAGGTGACACAATCGATACCGAACCTCCTACAGTGAATGGTTGTCATGGGTCCACTTACCACGTTTACTACAATAGCGGAGAATTTGAAGTTGTTTGGCATCCAGCTACCGATAATGACGGCGAACCAGTACTCGTTAATTCCACCTTCCAACAAGGACTGATAATGCTTCCTCTTGGTGATCATCAAATTAAAGTCGATTACTACGACTCTTTTGGCAATAAAGCCACGTGTCGCACTGATGTTCACGTGTGTGAGTTTCTTCATATCTAAAATAGATCTTATTCTGTAAACATAGGAATAAACTTATTTTATTATTTGAAACTAATTCACAAACATTCACTTCTTCACTTAACTTCAGCCTTATCAACTCTAGTACTAGTAGGTTCGTTCCATAGAAGTATTTAGAAAATAAAGGTATGATTTGGGGAACCGGTACTCTCTTTACGACTAATTGAAACCAAGATACCATTATTTTAAGCGGAAGAACGAGGCCAGAGGCCGAGTTCTTCCACGCAAAAATAATGGTGTCACCGGTTTCAATTCGAATGAGAATGTAGAGTTTTATTCAAATATTATGAAACTAAACTGAAATCATGTTGTTAAAAATCACTCATACGTTAGTATGCGAAATCACCGACTGTAAGATTGTAAATTACCATATTCGTAATTTATGGCGTATACCTAGGTTTATCACTTTTGATGCTTGCAACCATGCTGTACGATCTTTGGTCTTGTCCCGCATTTACTATGCCAATTCATTAATATGGTGCCACTGAAATAGATTTCAAAAGGCCCCAGCGCTTGCAAAATAAAGCTGCGCGCCTGGTGTTTGAATGTGATTGTGACCAGAGCTCGTTAGAATGTGGTCGCGACCAGAGCTCGTCAAAACTTTTGATCACTCTTCATTGGGTGCCTGTTAAGGAACGTAATCAGATACAAAATTATTCTTTATGTGTGTAAGTCTCTTCACGGACAGGCTCCATCGTACCTTACTGATGGTCTTAATTTGTACAAGACGAAAGCTACGGTCTTTTTCTGACGTAACACGGCTTGTTATCCCTCGTACCAAGCATAGATTTGGCGACCGATCTTTTAACGTAATTGGTCCTAGGCTGTGGAACAAGCTTCCTGTTAATATTAGAGAGGCACCTTCCACCAATGTCTTTAAACGGCTCTTGAAAACATACTTATTTCCAGATGTTTCGAAATTCGCTAACTTTGGATTTTTTAGTTTTTCTTATTATGTTGTATATTAATTTTGTATTTTAAGTAGTTGTTGCAAGGCGCTGTGTTCTCTGTAGAGAGCCATATAAATGCAATTTATTATTATTATTATTATATAAGTAAAGTATCTTCAACATATGAAACTGCCATTGTTCAATCAATAAAGTTATTGAAAATTAGTCTATCTCAGTTCATAAACATATTGAACATAATGAAATTGCGCAGAGATTTTGGTTTTATAGGTTTTCCAGGCCAATTTCGCACTTTTATCAACCCAAAAAAAAAATGACAATCAATTTCGCACGTTTTGGGCTTATCGGTCTAAATCCTAAGTACAATTTCGTACTATGAGCACTCTATTCCATTTGTCGTCAATCAATTTCGTTGTACAGCATAACCGTTAGCTTATGGTAATGCAAGTTCATCTTTATGCTTTCAATTTCGCCATTTCGCATTTATTTCGAAAAATCATCAACTTTTTCGCTATACGTAAACAAAAACGGTGCGAAACAATGTACGGTTGATTTTCAATTTCGTGGATTGCTATTCTAATTTGCGATTATGCATTCAATTACGTTACATTATAGACCTACAATATACGTTTACAATTAATAGACATATACAATGACAAAATCAGTAAAATATCCATTTTGGTAAAACATGTCAAAACAAATTTTAGGAAATTTCCAATCTTCAGGACACACATATATTATAGGCCTATATTTTCCGGCAAATTTAATTCGTCACGTACTGTAATGTAACTTTAAAAATAGGATAAAGGTGGGTGGTCTGATATATGACCTCGTCACCCACTTCACTCCATCAAACTTGAGATTTTCATATCAGATGAAAGTACATAATATTTGCCAATGAAATGTTTTCTTTTGATGTTTTGAGTAAAAACTTCTCCAAATGTGGTCGAGTGACCACATTAATTAATTTTATGGGCCAATTTAGTGCACATTTTTTATTCCACTATCCAAACGGCTGGACCAATTTAAAACGTGTTTTCAAACTTTTCGAACACACTAAACATTTGTCTTGATGGCGGCTATTTTCATTCACATGATTATTTGAATCGTCAAATTAGAATGTACATTTTTCAAATAAAAATCTCTTAACTTCATTCTGTTAAGTTGCTTATGAGTTTCACATTGCAATGAAAAGTTTAACCTTTCATTCTCTGCTTTACCCAGCTTATCACTGTAGTTATCTTCACTTTTCATTGTATATATTATATCACTGCCACTTTCTTAATTTTCCTTTTTATATGTATCATGTTCAGCATTGATACTGATCATGTCTTTTAAAGGCCACCGTGTTTTAATTATGAGCATCTTTGTGCTACACTCATTAGGATGATTATGTAAAACTTTCAAATGAATACTTTTTAATCATGATCCATTCCTTTCAGAAAGGTCTACATTTTGCTTTTTTTTTTAAATAAGGCTACCATCAGGTCATTTTAATTCCATTACATCTATAGATGTATCAGACATATAATATTGTTCAATGCCGAAATGCTGAGGAAGTAATGATTTTCCCCTGCCTATATGATTAAACGCAAAATATTGCTAATTCAAAAGAACATTTTTCATTTTTGTTATCTCAATGGCGAAATAGAAAACATGAATTGAATCGCAAACCTAATCCAATTGAAATCGATTGAGCTAGTTACGCAATTGGCCGACCATTCTACACGGTCGAACAATATACATCGTCGTTCAATTTCGCACGAAAACTAATGTCTCTTTTATAAAATGGAACACGTAAATTGCGAAATTGGCCGGGAAAACCTATACTTCTCTCTAAATTAATTAAATTGCACTTGTTTTTCAAGCTGAATACAAAACCTATGGTTTCACTTTGACTCGCATGACTTTAAAACCATGAAAACTTCCTGATCCAAAGTAAACTGTGATCTTACACCAGCCATGTTGAATACTCAGTATTTTCTTTTGTAATTTCGAGGATATTAATTTTATTATTGTGCAATTATTCTTCACCTTCTATTGTTGGACAATAATTTGGTGTTAAATGTTTACCAAAAGCACTGCTGAAGACCATGTTCCTCTATGCAAACAATGCATCTTTGTGCAGCTCAAAATATCCAAACGGGATTTGTAAGTCTCTCAGCAAAACGGATGGCAAAACAGACACAACCCCTTTCTGCCTAAACGTTTTCTGGAAGCCTGTATATCCATGTATCTTTACACAACCAAAGCAAACATTTCCGCAGAAATAATTCTTAACTATTTTAATTATTTTTTTATTCTGAATGTATATTTTTATTTTAATTATTTTTTTTATTCTGAATGTATATTTTTTACTCACATTGCACATCACAACAATATTCAACTGTCCGGATAATATATACGTCGAGATTGACGAAGGAATCTCTACTCGCGTTTGCTGGGAGGAACCGACAGCAGAAGATGATTCGGGAGATCCGGTCACGTTAGTGCACCAATCACATCACTCTGGTACTGTGTTTTTCATCGATGGATGTGATGACAATATTGTCCGCTATGAATTTATGGATTCCTCTGGAAATATCGCTGTTTGTGCTTTTAGTGTGTCTGTCCGAGCTAAAGGTTTGTTAAATAATAAAACCCCGTGCCGTGAAGTTTCAGAAATGTTTGGCAGAAATGCTTTATTTTGTACCGTTATTTCTTCGATAGTGTGTAATACGGATGAAATAATGGTATCTAGCAAAATTGATTTTGTCGACAGTTATACTGGTAAAGCAGTTACACATCAATAAATAAACAACCATAAAGCTAAATACATTGGAATTACCGTAATCACTATCATTAATCAGTTAAGTAAAATAAAACTACAACAACGCTGGTCACACGAAACGAACATTATAATTAGACCCATCTTAAACATTTTGTTAGAGGGAGAGAAAGAGCAGAAAAAGAAAATATACCAAGTGCCAAGATTATTTTAATGTCCCCCTGTGTGACCTTAATGCTTCTTCTTGCGTATGAGGCAGCAGCTAAATTAGTCCGAGGTAGCTCTGACTCCGTGTTTGGAGGTCGTGAACTACGGGCTGCGCTGCGCCCGGGCTACGACGTGTTCGAGCTACAGCTAAATGTGTTGAATTTGGTGGAGCCAGCTTACTGTTGATTGGTTGGCGTTTGAGAAGTCTATATCCACCGGTGGACGAAAGGTAGGGCGCTCATTGAGAATATGATCCGCAGTCTGTGATGGCAGAGGTGCTCCGTTGAGGTTGATTTAAGCTGGCGATGTTAAAATGGAAGGCAGTAGCGGTGGTCTTGGCTTCACTCAGCTTGAGTCTCCAGGTCTTGAGATATACTGCAAGTAGGGCTATATCTGCAGTAAGTGTACTTTCTACTTCAGTCCCGCTTCTGTCGGAGTGAAGAAGGGCACATCGTCGGCGAAGCCGTATTGTATAGATGTTGTTTGAGGTAAATTGCTGATATACAAGTTGAGCAGCATTGGAGCCAGCACTGATCCCTGTGGGACTCTGTTCCTCAGATGAGGCAGTCGACTGCTCTGCCCATCACTGGTCTTAAGAACAAAGCTACGGTTTGCAAGCATGTTACATATGAATGGCACAAGGTGACGATCCGGGATTGTCCTGAGAATCTTGAGCGCTAATAGTTTGCCTTCTTTTGTCCTACATCTCATAACTGAACATAGTGTAATCGTTACGTTTTTGTATTCGTCACCGTAAAATCTAAAACAATAAAAATAAAATCTTAAAAATTGATTTCCTTAAAAAAAGTATTTCATGACGATAGACGATAGACAACTGTCTACCTTTATCTGGACAGGTAAACAATTGTCTACCGTCATGAGAAATGTGTCTGGAAAAAATCACTTGTTTAAAAGTTTATCTTATTATTTTAGTTTTAAAGGTGATCTTATAAGCAGATCGTTATAAGTTCAATCGTATCACACCTGTGCTAGACGAATACCTCATACCAGAAAAGCAGGTTTCCGGCTAGGCAAAACAACAACAGGCAGTGGCGGATTTAAGAGTCAGCAGTGTCAGCAGCTGCTGACAGGGCCCCCTAAAATATTTCTCTCAGGGCCCCCCCTCGGACACACCTTAGTCGCAATAAAGTGCGATATTGCGTTGGTTCTTGGCGCTATGACGCTAAAGGGCCCCCACCTTAAGCTGCTGACAGGGCCGTTTTCCTTAAATCCGCCACTGACAACAGGCCGAGTACTCAACCTAACTCAATACATCGATGATGTACGGACGTGACCCAGATAAGACGTCACAAAAATTCAAATCCAATTGAATTATTAAATTTTCTGATTGCATTACAGTAACCAGTCACGTAAAAATACTTTGATTTAAAGCACCAACGCACTCATAGTTATGAACCCCCGTTAGAAAAGAGCGACGTTAAACACGCTGAAAATACGTAAGGTCATGTGTCGTATGGTGGGACACCCATATAGTTGGTGGCGTTACATTTTATCCTCCTCTTCTATGTTCAACAAGCTGCTGCAAGAGCATTGAGTATTCAATTGTTTAAGTTAGGGCTCATTTTAAAGCTTTATTATTCTACTTTCTAAATTTGCATTGCATTTGAGCATTAACATTTGTTAATAATTAGCAAAAAAATCACAAATATTAACGAAGGTAAATCTGGTGGAGTGGCGGTGGAGGAGTATGTACAAACTCAATGGGAAAAGGAATTTATTGTTCTGACACATATTGTAACGTGTGTTAATTTAATACAGAATGTGCTTTTAACATACTACTAGCATTTCCTGGTGCATGCAGGTAATTTCTGAAGCAAAATTAAAATTTAATTGTAATTTACCTTGCAAGTAATACCAGAATTAATGATTAGATTGATTACGGAAAATTAACAAAATCAGAAGGATATTATTTTCCAATATTGTAAACAAATGCAACTTTAATATAGCCCTGTAATCTTACAGAGGTCTACACAAAAATGGTAATAAATAAATTGGCTTCATTAATTATCATTAAAAATCATAAAACCTTAAAACACTATTGGGTGCTATACAATGCTCAAAATTTTGATCTAACATTGTTACATTGCCCCAGTTTATGGTGTGATCAGGAGATATGAATGTAATATTAGTAATGAGCAGGTCACATTACAGAAGCTAAAAAATGTCATAATTTAAAATACCCATTTATAGTTATGTATACCGTTGAAGTAGTTAACTCGCAAAGTATCCTCACTATCCTTTTCATATGTTAATTGTACTGTCACATGTTGACATTCATGACTATATTATCTGTATTCAATCTCAAAACTGTAACATTTGAAGTTGACATTATGATTTGGGCTTATTCCAGAAAATCCAACTACACACGTGGAACTTAAAGTGCTCTGCATTGATGGCACCTTTGACATGTAGTATTTTACACACACACTACATCCTATACCCTTTTAAACAACTCTGGTTAACATTTATGGCATACCAGACTTAACTGAGTTGTCGCAAGACAATAGGGTAGCTACTGTTTTCACACTTTCATAAAATATTCAATATTGATTTCACGGCCTTAAATTTTAAAAAGTTTGTATACTTATTTTGTGCACCCTGTATTACCATCGGAGCTCATCAAAACATATTATAATTATATATTTAATCGAAGAGTATGGTGTACCCTGTAATAATGTGTACTTGGTTTTAAGATTCTTTACCACATGAGAAAATACAATTAAGTATAATGTGATGAACAAAATCTGATATTTTTCATAATATCACCCTATATATATATTAGTGACCACCCTGTATACCATCATGAAAATAGTATAGATGGAACCATAAGCTTTCCAAAAGTATATATATATATAGTTTTATGGGTGGTAGATGTATAGTTTTAAACTACATAGTAAATAAGTGAAAAGGAGGGTAAATCACAAAAATTGGGGTTTGTAACGCAAAGGTGTCCCACCATAAGACACATGACCGTAAATCTTTGGACGTAAACCACAGTCACGAACTACAATGGAATTCATATCGAAGTCTTTGAAAGTCCCGTTGAAAGCCCACCGCCGCGGCGGAAATTACCAAAGCATTACATATTGAGTTACTTTGGTACCTATAGGGTCCTATGATGCCGACAGCAAAAAGACTTCTTGTCATGAAAAGGAGAAGCTTGGAATGCCTACATCACTTTATGGCAATCTATATAGTATATCTCCACTTCAACCAAACTGACCTTCTTCAGAGTGTGTAAAGTGTATCCCATTTACGCATAAAGGCGGCACAATCGAAACGCTATTTAAAGCGAATGCATTACGTCACCCAGCTCCTTATTCATACAAAACATGTCCTGGTTTGAGCATAAGACAAAGGCACATATGGAGATATCCATCCAATTTTATCCTCTGTCGCCCAGCGCCGATGGTGGTCTCTGTCACCGTGTCAATGATCAACTAGTCTTGGATGTCTTGTAATTTCTAAATGACAGAAGTGTCATATGAAAAGTTGTCAGTTGAAAGAGCAACTCCTTCTCATGACATCATTTTATGGAATCCCCATAGGGCACACGCAGACGAAAATTCGGAACAGTGGACTACCATTACGTTGAATTTGGGTAACGATGTTTTAACGCAAAACTCTAGCAAATGATGGCACCACCGTCGACAAATTATACGAAGAAATATAATTATACCATTGGATTGATATAGGGAAACCATACTTTGAATTTCTGTCGTGCACGACAGAAATTACTAAATCATCATCTTATTACATAAAGACAGCGTCCTCTGCTTATTCACTTCAGGTGTGATTTAATACATTGGTAACCATTCCAAATATGCAAAACCCCTTGATTCGAAAAAAATTGAGGGCGCTTTCCTCTGCAAATGTCCTCATGTCTTTTTAATCCTAAGCAATTCCAACAATGTCCCTTTTCAATCTGGTTCTCTTACTATATGTTTTTAAAGGACAAGAGAGTTTACAAGGGCAGTGGAGCTATTGGTACTACGGTGATAACAATTTTGGGTTTTGCGACTGTGAGCGGAGAGGAAAGGAGGTAAGGACGCTTGAAAACCTTTTCCGGGGGATGCATTTTGGTCCCAAATTTGTCCTTGTTTTGGTTTTAAATAAAATGAAATAAAAGAGAAATTGGTGTTTATCTTGTTCTTGCCCGAATATACACTTACCGCGAATTGAAATACTGCGGGATAATCCGAGATAAGTTCCTCAAAGTACTGAAGAGCCATTGCATTTCGTAATGAGTAAGATTTTAAAACGGATGCGGTCAAAGTGACAAATCTCGCTGCTGAATTCTGTACACGTTGTAAAGGTGCAATATGACTGAAAGAAAGACCACACAACAGAGAATTATTAGTCTAATGTAGTGTTTTTGGTAGGTTGATCTAATTACTCCGGATCCATCCAATCTTGTAGAATTCAGAAGACGCAGAGCGTGCGATGTTCCCAATGTGATCTTTCATTTGAATTGTACTCTGCAGTGTAACACCAAGATCCTTAGCAGAGTCTGCAGTGTTAATTGTGGCATCACCAATAACAATAGTTGGTAGAATCAGAGGAGTGCGATGCTTAGAATGAAAATACACAATCTCCGCCTTCGAATCATTCAGAATAAGCCCATTGGTGATGGCCCAAGATGTTACATTAGAGATACAACTTTCCAATTGATTGATAGCTTCAGATGTCTTGGATGACTGCAGTACTAAATACGTGTCATCTGCATAAATCATGTGCATAATTCCGCTATGTGCACCAATCACGTCGCCCAAAGGACAAATCCCTGTGGTATACGTACCGCAATGAATGTCTGAAAGCCTATCATTTACAACAACAGCAGCTTGGGAATGATTAGTAAGACACGATTCGAACCATCGTAACACAGTGCCCCCGATGCCGTACCGACTTTGTAGACGCTCGGAAAAAATGGAATTGGTGGCGGTGTCAATAACCCCTGGAAAACGTTTGTGATGCAAGTTTCTTTTTGCAAATGGATACGGTCTAGCAAAGTGGGAGAGCGTGGTCTAATGGTTAGGGTGCTTGCCTGTGGCGCAAATTTAACAAAAATTCCCGGGTTCGAATCCCGGTGGGGTCAATTGCTGGGATTTATTCGGGTACTCAATTCTGGATTTGATCTGTATACCGGCTATTGATTAAATACAGAATGTCGCTCTCCTCCATGGTTCACTTGGAATTCGACAAAAGAATCATGAAAGCATCTCGTCCTTCGGAGTGGACGTTAAGCCGTCGGTCACGTGTACAGAGAGTCACAACTGTACATGTACATCGCAGCCAGTGTCGAATAACAGTAGGGTGAAAACCCCTGGCTGTTCCCAATCCGCCCCCCTAGCTTCAAAAGCGGGCCATGTCAGGAGCGTCCGTATCACGGGTACACGCGGCCCCGGATCTGCTTACTCAATTGAATAAATCCTGACACGCCACCACAAGCCACTACCAATGACTTGTGGATACGCTAAACAAACAAATTAAGGAGGAGGAAGATCCGCAACCGATTGAGTTGCTTCATTCATGGTCACTTTGAAAGAGTGGTGATAAAGAACGAAAACACCACCATCACGAGTTAAACGAGGCAATTGACAATAATTAAAATTTAATTGGTAAAGTGGCAGAAGTGCAACGATTCGTTGTCACAGCCCCAGCAATCTGTCCAAACAAATCTTTGACATCTAAAATTTGTCATTTCAGGTATTATACCTTGTATTTTTGTTGTTTTTGTTTTGTTTGTTTGTTTTCTTGACTTTAAAGGGGCAATTGAAAATGACCGAAATGGCCGTTAGACCCTTGTAACTCTACAGTGACGAATGAATTCCCAAATACCACACCATTAATCTAAATAAACGTTATCATTGTGGTGACTTGCCATTTGGTCTAATCCTACTTGGTTTAATGGCCATTTTGGCTAACTTCAATTGGTCTAATACCATTTCGTCTAATACCCATTTGGTCTAATACCCATTTGGTCTAATATCCATTTTGTCTAATATCCATTCGGTCTAATGTCAATCTGGTCAAAATGGGTATCAGACCAAATAGATATTGAACCAGGTGGACATTAGACATAATGGATATTAGACCAAATGCATATTAGACCAAATGGATATTAGACCAAATGGATATTAGACCAGATGGATATTTGACCAAATGGATATTAGACCAATTGGGTATTAGACCAAATGGATATTAGACAAAATGAATATTAGACAAGATGGATATTAGACCAAATGGGAATTAGGCCAAATGGTGTTTGTGGTTATTAGACCAAATGGTAGTGGACGAAATGGGCATTAGACTAGATGGGCATTAGATCAAATGGCTATTGGACATTTTGGTTATTAGATAAATTGGATGTTAGACTTAAAGAGACACTGGCACATTTGAAAAATAGTGCCCCCTCAAGATTTTTCAAAATCGATATTTTTGCATGGTTGTAAGGCTTTTATATACAAAAGCCCTCACCCGAAATGATTAAGACCAAATCAGCTTCATATGGGTAAACAGAACGATTTTATAATTTAGCGTCGCCGGCGACGTTAAATTCAGCAGACGACGAAAATGGCGTTTCCCACGCTATGCACACTGTTTGATCGGTCTATAACCTTTGTGGTTTTAATATCAGTGAGTACGAGTCAAAAATATTCGTGTAATATACACATTTGTTGATTAAAGTTATGGAAAACTTAAAAGTTGGCCTACAAATTACCTGGATGTCTTTAGCCTCATATCAATGTCCCTATCTGTTTTGGGGTATGTTATTTTTATGTGTAGAATATATCTCTCTTCTTCCAATGCCTAGACTATCATTTGAGAGCAAATTGAAGAAATTTCATATTTTTTGAAAATGTGCCAGTGCCGCTTTAATGGTTAGACAGATTGGTATTAGACAATATGGGTTTAGGCCATTTGAAGTTAGAGCAAATGGCTATTTAGTCTTGGTCAAGACGCTTCGCTTGAATTATTTCACTAGCAAACTGTTGAAATCATAGCCTATTACTGGTATTAAAATCCAAACTCGGCTGAGAATCCCACCAACCAACAATGCCAGTGCAGTGCTACGGTCTGCAATGTTATTCGGTAACGCAATTGAAAAGACGAGTGACGCTGCACGTGCAGAAGAATTTTCCTGCTCAGCGAAGCGTCTTGGACGGTTTGTACATTTTTTCCCGAGATTGTTGAAAAAGTCTTCGCGGGGGGTTGTTTTTCCATATACGGGCGACGATGAATTATTCAAGTTTTAATAGCCAATCAAAGATACGATGCAATGACGTAATATTACTGGATCGAGATTAATTTATTCATGAAGCGTGACCTTTGTACACACTGACCAGTCACCAGACCCGTTAATTGCTCCGGCTATAGGCTACTCATGATTGACAGCATAGAGCGACATCGTTTATCCAATGAGTACAAACTGCTGTGCCTTATTTGCATAATTGGTTCGGCCCATCAAGTTGTATGAAATTCAAAAATAATAAGACGCTCGGCTGCGCCTCGCAGTGAGCGATTCCTGTATTTAGCAATTTCTATGGGAGGTGACTCGGGTAGCCGTGTAGTGTTGACTTGCGAACGGTAGTAATTCGTCTGTAAACAGGAGTGATTCGTGCATGTATATAAAATGGAAGGTATGAAATAGATTTCTGGGACCATTTTTCTATACACTGTGACATGTGTACAAGTTTACATGGGCGCCGGACTAGGCTTAGGCTTTTCTATATGACATGTATACGGTTTTACATAGTCCAAGGTACTCTGACTGGACACTCCATATTGGGGGTCGTAGTCCCCGGGCTACGACGTGTTCGAGCATGGAGGTAGGAGAGAAGGAGAAAGCTCTTCCCAAATCCCTTTGACCGATGATCATCGCCGCGCTCGTAAAACAGGTCGTTAAACTATTGCAGGGATGTAAGAGAGCCTGAAGAGCAAGGCCTGAACAGCCTGAAAAAGTGCGCGAATTTGGGCTAAAAGCCTCCAAAACGGGCTGAAAAGAAATAAAATTGCGGAAATTTTTAGTAATGGAAGGCCTGAATTCAGGCTATTGCCTGAAAACTTACATCCCTGCTATTGTATTGGAACAATACAACACGAGATCAATATTGATGCTGAATGCATGTGCATCAACATTGCATCGATGAACATAGTTAAGCAGATAGCGAAATATATTGTAAGAATTGTGCATTTCTTTATAAAAGCATGAAACTTGGCATAAATGTTTACAATTAAATACTGATTGTTGATTATTTTTAGACATGGAACCACGTCACCGTCAATCATCTTCAAGGTAAAACAAGGTCATTTGGGGTCATTTGAGATCATATGAGGTCATTTATTAAAAGTAGAAGATAGCATGTTCCTAAGATGAGTTACATTGATTCTAGTTTTTACTCGTACTTTTCAGTTTTTAAAAACTTGAATGTTTTGTAACGCCGTATTTCTTTAAGTATTTTGGAGACGAAATCTAACTTGAATTGGGAAGAAAAATGCCGTATCTAAACAATGACACCAAACTTGACAGTGCCAGAAGTTGCCCTTTTTTTTCAATTTCGTCCCGACGTTGGCCACATTTTAGTGAAATATGAGACCCTTGGCGATTGTTAAAATGGATGTCCCATTGCCATATTTACCACAGCATTGTAATGTACATCGATGCAATGTTGATGCATATGCATTCAGCATTAACTTCTCGTAGTACGTTGTTATTTGCAATGTAATCAAAATCTATTTTATAGTATTCATGTTTTTAGGAAATATACAGATGAATAAATTATGTTATCAATGAAGCATATTCAACGAGTAGGCCTAGGACTAGGCCTGGTGTCGGGATGCTGTCGGGATGAAGAAGGGGATTCGCATATTAACTTACTTGAGCAATATTTTATTTGGGGGGGAGCAAAGCACCCAATAAAAGTCAAACCTCAATCATTTAAGACGGTTCTCTGAACAGTGGTAGCACCAGAAATGGTTTTTTGGGGGTATCGAGCAATAATGGCACATTTTTTGAAGAGCGCCCCCAATTTTAAAAATTTGATATTTTGACAGAGTTACGTTGGTAATTGTCTAGGGAACTATACCTGCGAACGAGAATGCAAAAAAATGTGTATTTATCATAAAATGAGCGATTTTGTCATTAGAATTAGGATCCCAGATTGGACTTAACGGCAGAGTTAGAAATGCTACGTTTATGTCCGCCCATGATGAAATAGTGCCACCTTGAGAAAATAACCTCTAACTTGACTTTCCTGAACCAATAAAACAACTAATGGATGAGCGTAGACACGTACATGGCGCTTTTTCCCGGCTATTTCACATTGGAAGCCTGTTTCCTGCAGCCGTTGAATTATTATCGGAGATCTCCGATAATAATTATTATAATTACAAAATTCCTTCGTTTGTAACACATAGACATTTTCGAGCTTAACCATTCACAGGAATACTCTACTAGCCAGTTACCAATGCAACTATGTCAAAATCTCAAAATTCTTAAAAAAATTGGGGCGCTCTTCAAAAAAATGTGTTATTATTGTTGTAATAGAGCTTTCTCCTTCTCTCCTACCTCTATGGCCCATTGTACTCAATTGAGTGCTTCTGCTCATAAAATCCAAGATTCCTTAAAATGCATACCGCTGTGGTGTGTTCTACCTGGCCTATTTTGACCTGCTACCTCCTTCATGACCCGAAACTATGTATTCATGCCCCCAGACACAGCAATATGATTTTCCCTTTAAAATGTTGACCGTCACAGTGTAAAAGTATAAAATATATAAATCCGATTGTTCTATTTTGTGGCTTTTGGTAATTAAAATGTGATATGACTTGTAGCATTTTCAGACAAATTCACCGAAATGTATCCCCAGTGAGCTATGTCCCTGTATCTCTTCAATGAAATGTTCATGGTTATGTTAATGTATTAAGCTTAAAGATATAAGAGGACATTTCCAGCAAAATATGCCCCTCCCATTTTTTAAACAATTTTACCAATATATTAAATCAAACCTGGAGGGAATAAGCCGTACATTGTAAAAGCCATCTTCATGTAATAATATTCTTTTGTATTTTCTGTCGTGCATGACAGATATCCGAGTATGCTTGTTTATGGGGGCCGATCAGGACAGCAGGCAAGCTCAAAACTTACTTTTTTGTTTTCTTTTCTTTGTTTGAGAGCGCGTGGTCCAGTGAATAGAGCATTCGGCTCGTGATACGAAGGTCGTGGGTTCGAGTCCCACTGTTGCCAACGCGTTGTGTCCTTGGGCAAGACACTATATCTCGATTGCCTCTTTCCACCCAGGTGCTAAATGGGGAGCTGCTAGGGATATTGTCCATTGAGCGCCGCCCAAAGGTATGAGTATGTCTTGGGTATGTATGGTAGCTGACGTATTCCAAAGGTAGCGGTATTAATTGTAAATCGCTTTGATACACGTGAAAAGCGCTATATAAATGCTGCAATTATTATTATTATTGTTCGATAAACCTACGAAATGTCCTCGGTTGGTATTCTACAACAAAGTGCAAATTTATACAAATTTGTATCCTCAGAAAATCTCCTCGTGTCCCTTTAAATGAAGAAGACCCTCTTTGATTAAGTCAAAATGTATGTCACAAATAAATCCATGAAAATGTTTGTGATGTGTTAGAGTTATACAACCTAATTCTGCATGTTTTAATGTATTTTGACCTCATTTGACTTTTTGTGAACTCTAGGTGAAATTGAACTTGACCTGTGCAGGTGGTTCCATATCCAATTGTTTTCCAAATTTAATTCTCTACCTCTCTGCCAAATTTGATGCTTTTATAACAAAATGCGCAATTTCTACCATTATCTGCTTAACTAACATTACAATGCTGTAGTAAATATGACCAACTTTGGGACACAATTGAGAAAACGGGCAACTTCGGGCACTGTCAAGTTTGGTGTCATTGTTTAAGTAAGGCATTTTTCTTTCCAATTCAAGTTAGATTTCGTCTCCAAATATCATACTTTAAGAAATACGGCGTTACAAATCATCCAAGTTTTCAAAATCTAGAATCAATGTAACTCGTCTTAGGAACATGCTATTTCCGATTTTTTTGGACTGAAATACTCAGAATTTCGGCTGTAATCGACTCAATCTCTTTGTTTTCGTCTTCACATGTAAACAAACCACTGCGCATCGGGGATATACCTTTCTGCGCACAGGTCATAATCTTGTTCAACTGAGCGTGCCCCGCTTCTGTCGGCGATGATCATGGAACATGAAAGAGTACTCCCTGCCGAGAAGTGGCCTTTGTTGGTCTATGCTTTTACAATGAGTTGCCAAGTGATATAATTGGGATTATCGACGTTGCGTAATGCAATTAGGGAAGAGCTTTCTCCTTCTCTCCTACCTCCATGGTTCGAGCTAGGGTTTACAAAGACTAAGGCGCGGGGGGAGAGGGTCAATACCAATGATCATACACGGGGATGTACCTCGAAAAGGGACATAGCCGAGTGTCTTGTACAAGACTAATGGCTATTAGACCAAATGGGATTAGACTAAATGACAATAAACCGTTTTAAAAACTTCCATAAACATGTACAGTTACGACACCCTGTGCATGGAAATAACGGCTTCGTATACTCTCCGAAGGACAAGGTGCTTTCTTCGTTCAATTTTCCTCAATTACGAGTAGTAACCATGGTAAAAACATTTCGGATTTTTAATCCATTTTTTTTAAAATCCAATTCGAGTACTTCAATAAATCCTAGCAAGTGTTCACCGTGGGATTCGAACCGAGAGGATTGTAATCAAAGGTGAACATTCAAACAGGTGGGCCACGATTTGTTTCTCTTGACAGGTGATACTAGACCCTGTGCAATACGACGCCATGCAATGCACACTTGTCGATTAACATAAAATCTCCCTTGTTTTGCTGTTGAAAGAGTACAATAGATCACCTGTGCAACTTGAGCATCTCTGGAATTCAATAACAGGTGGTGTATTGTAGTCATGTAATGTGGCTCGCTTGCCCTACGGCATGGCTGCATATTTCATAGGATCTATGAGAATTAAATTTGTTGATTCATTTTTTCATAGCTTCCAGCAAAACCTTGTTCTTCTGGTGAACCTGTCGATGTGCAATGTCAGACTGTCCCCCTAGCACCAGGCCAAGGAGTAGGGGCGACGGGTTATGACTGGAGAGACGTTGGACAAACAGCCTATTGCTGTCCCAGGGAAGGATTCGCCTGTTTTCATCGTGATAACTATCCGGATTTAAGTGAGAATTATCGTGTACGATTCAAATGTCCTTTGCCACCATAAGCGACACGGGGAATAACTCAAAGATCGATAAAAGTGAAACAAACATATCTAGTTCGGTTTGAAACTGTGACTAATCCCAGGTTTGAAGGCACTTTCTGTCAAATTTTTCAGGTTGTAAACAAAAAACAACGCAATTTTTTGTCGAAGTTGTGTTTTTTTCATTATTGGTAAAGAGTTCCACCCCTTTAAAATTATATAGGAAACAAATTCGTTTTATTTATGCAGCCTTGTAAAAGAAATTATCTTTATTCTTGGCGTGTAAACACGCCAAGAATAAAGATAATTTCTTTTACATGTAGAACTTTGAAGAGGCTTACTGTGTTTTGCGAAACGAAACGAAACAGAACTCCCATTGGATTACACGCTTTATTCCGTCATGCATGCATAACGTGCATAATGTGCATAACGGAATAAAGCGTGTAATCCTATGGGAGTTCTGTTTCCTTTCGTTTCGCAAAATAAGTTCCTTATGAAGGTGGTACATAAGGAACTCTAGCCCATTATTGTTTTTGGAATTGTTTAGTAAAGTGGCCTGCAAGTGGTAGAGCCGAAAACGACGCATGCGGGTTTTAAATACGAGATATTATTTTTACAAATGTCATGAAATAGTCAAAAATTACAATATTTAGGGATATTTAATGAGCCATGTCCAGTGGCGGATTTAAGAGTCAGTAAGATTTATAGGGGGCCCAGTGTTCTTTCACTGGGCCCAGTATTTGCCCATAGGACACTGGGCCTCATAAATTATTATTTTGCCCATAGGACACTGGGCCCCATAATTGTTTTCTACCAAAATGCGATGGGCGCAGGGAGTTCACTGCAAAAATTGGGGTGTTAACTTTAACACCATGGGTGTTAATTTTAACTCCCCTGGAATCAATAGGGGACTACACCCACTGGTGTTAGATTTACACCATTTCGGTGTTAAATGCCACCATGTTAGACAAATTTTGGTATTACAATGTATGATATGACACTGCTTGGTTTTAATTTTTACACTACAGTCGGTGTTAATTATTTTTTAACACTGCCGGTGCCAAATTGATACTACTGATGTTAATTTAACACTCTCCTGGAATCAAAACGGGACAGCACCCTCTCGTATTAATTAAAGAGACACTGGCACATTTGAAAAATAGTGCGCCCTCAAGATTTTTCAAAATCGATATTTTTGCATGGTTGTAAAGCTTTTATATACAAAAGCCCTCGCCCGAAATGATTAAGACCAAATCAGCTTCCTTATGGGTAAACGGAACGATTTTGTAATTTAGCGTCGCCGGCGACGCGAAATTCAGCAGACGACGAAAATGGCGTTTAACACAAGAACACGCACGCCGTATGCATGTTTTCCACGCTATGCACACTGTTTGACCGGTCTATAACCTTTGTGGTTTTAATATCAGTGAGTACGAGTCAAAATATTCATGTAATATACACTTTTATTGATTAAAGTTATGGAAAACTTAAAAGTTAGCCTACTAATTACCTGGATATCTTTATCCTCATATCAATGTCCCTATCTGTTTTGGGGGATGTTATTTTTATGTGTAAAATATATCTCTGTTCTTCCAATGGCCTAGACTATCATTTGAGAGCAAATTGAAGAAATTTCATATTTTGTGAAAATGTGCCAGTGCCGCTTTAACACCAAACTTTGGTGTCACATTTATATTTGTAACGTCTGATATTTTAATAGAAAATGTTTAATTTTGTTATTTTTTGCTTCTATTGTAACTGTTTGCCTCTAACAAATCATAAACAGATCATCAAAGTGAGTAATCAAAGTGAATAATTAAAATTATGCAGCAACACCGAGCGGGTGTTAAATCCTAAATTTCAACACCATAAACTAACACCGACAAGCTTGACGCCGACTTTGTGTTTTAACACCCCAGATTTTACAGTGTTGATGTTTTCGCGAAGCCAAATTGTTTTTCATGAGGTCCCCCTGTTATCAATTAAGAACCGTTCACAAACACTTGTATCGGGGGAGGGGGAGCATGAAAATCGTTGACCCTTCAAAGGTGGGGCCATGGTAATGGAAAAGTCACCCTAATTTTGCTCTTAAAAATAGGGTCTATAATGATTTCCTGTGGGGTTGACGTCAGTATTTTTCACGGACAAAACTGACTTGTTTTGAGATAAAAAAAAAGGGGGGGGGCTAAAAATATATTTTTATCACCCCCACTTACAATATATGCAAACGTTCCCTTAACAATTTGTACTGGTTTCCTTGAGGTATAAACACAACTACACAGTGTTTCCGATAGGCGATAGCAGCGTGTCCACCAGGATCAAATCGCACCATTTTAAGACCTCATTTTCAAAAATTTCTTCACTTCAGACTTCAGAGGGGGGATCTGAAGGGACACATCCCCCAGACACCCAACCCCCCCCCTCGCACTAAAGCGCGAAATTGCGACGCTAAGGCGACGAAAATAAAAAAAACCTGTTTTACGGGCCCGACCGACCCCGATTTTTCAGTTTTGCAGATTTTTTTTTTGATTTTTTTCCAAAAATCATGTCAAATCAGCCTGTTTTTAGCCCAAATTTATCGATTTTGGCAATTTTTTTTAGAAAATTTGTTTGTAAAAAAATTCCATTTTTTCTCTTGATTTTTCAGATTTTGGGGCTATTTTAGGCCAATTTAATGAGCTCCAGAAAAGAAAAAAAATTAAAAGAAGAAAAAATTCGCCCGACCGACCGACCCTACTCGAAAGGTCCGCTCGCCCGTAAAACAGGGTTTTCTTTTTTCGTCGCCTAAACGGCCCCAACTCGTTATCAATTAAGAACCGTTCACAAACTCTTCTAAGCTGGGGTGACGGGAGCTAAACATTTGTGACCCTTCAAAGTTGGGCCACGGCCATGAAAAAAATCACCTTTTTTGCTCGTGGAAATGGGATCTATATGATTTTCTGTAGGGTTTTCTGGCGTTTTTTTTGTCAATTTAGAGATATAATTTGAATAAACATACTTTACAAAAGAGAAGAATTTAAAGACAATGATAATACTACACTAATTATACAAGATTGCTGAGGGTCATGTCACATAAGTCAAGCAGTCATCCAATAAGTAACAAACAAAATTAATATAAACAAATGAACAAGAAGACACGAAATGGACAATACAATGTGGATGTCTTCACAGCAATATTCATTGAACTAGATGTGGCCTTAAGTGAGAGAACATTAACGTGATGATGAAAGATATGCCTTAAACTTGATACTAAAACTCATAGGAGAAGTAGGAATTTCAGCATCAATTTCATTCCATTCTAACGGGCCCTGTCTTCAAATTGTATGCCTTGCGAGATCAGTAACAAAATTGAGGTCTGTACAGATAAGAAGACCTGGTCCCGTATGAATGAATAACATTTGACTTTACAAAGCAATTAGAAAACATATTAGGGAGCAAATTATTATTATATTTATGCATTGAGTTTTTAATTGGGCAAATAAAGTTGGTGAATGGGCAAAATAATGAGAGTGTGCGCACAGACGGACGATATTCTTTTGTTTAATATGAATTGAATGTAAATTACAGTTATTATCAGCCCAAATTAAATTACAATATTGAATGTGAGGTAATACAAGACTAGAATAAAGGGAAAACAATGTATAGTAGAAAGATGGCAGTGTATATTTAAGTCTATAAAGATTTCTGAGTATTTTAGAAACTATAAGTATTGTGGTCGTTCCAAGTCAGAGAATCGTCGAGAATTATGCCAAGAAATTTGGTATGTGAAACTTTTAGAAGTAGAATGTTATCAATATAAATTGCATCAATGTTTTGAAAGGAAGGATTGTCATGTCAAGTTTCTCGGCCGAGAAACCAAGTTTTTCAAAAGCTTTACTTTTCAAATCGATAAACCTGTTTTCTATTTTAAATCGAACAACCACGTTTAGCAAATTCGATAAGCAAGGTTTGAACTTTGAAAAATCGGGTTTTCGATCAAAAATATCAAATAATATTTAGCACACATTGTAATGAATACATACACAATGTAATGAATAAATTAAATATAGACATTAAAAAACGCGCACACAAGAGGTAGTAAATTGAATACCAGGATGGCCCATTAAGCCGGTGTGAAAGTAATTATAATCCGGCAGGTATCATAAGTCGTGTCCACACGTGTAGTTATTACCGGTATTAACTAAGTCCGACTGTATTAAAAACAAATCCACTAATTCCCCTCACGCCTATTGTACCCCATTGTAATCGTCTCCACATGCGGTCGAACATAAGTCACTTAATACCGGACCTAAATTGATCGGTTTTAGTGTTGGATATAAATTTGCCGTGTGGACGCGCGTCGGGGTTAACTCTATCGGACCTAACTTGGACGATTTAATGCCGAAGAAGAGCAGGGTTAAGTCCGGTCGTAACTTTAATACCGGTATTAGTAAAGTACGTGTGGACGCGTTCTATCGGAACTAACGGTGGCATTTTCGTGTTTTCTGAAGTAAAACACGGAAAGCAGTGGTGTTAGTCGGAGTGGGCGAAGTGGGCGACTCTGGCACCCTTGGAAAAAATGGGGAGACATTTTGAAGGCAAGGGAGAAAAAAGGGGCAAGGAAAAAGGAGGAAAGAGTAAAGAGAAGAGGAGAGCCAGGGAGAATTGGGTGTTGTGATGTTATGATTTACAGCATGCAGTGGCTGACACCGTCTCATTTTGCGACTCAAAGAAATAAGTCAGCCGGCAAGCGAAGCGAGTACATTAAACATTTCCCAAATCCTACATTATTGTTTCCAAAATCCTGGATATACCATACGCCACTGATTCGGGGAAAATTAATCTTTGCCCATCCATTGCAAGGGAG
>JAMKCH010087650.1:7792-93315 GCA_023653785.1 Ophioderma brevispina | reverse complement strand
CTGTTATAATTGCCAGCATATTCGACTGATTGGCTTCTGTTAATATCCCGGTTAAGGGAACAAATAGCTTATTTAGGTTTTATTAAGGCTAGGCTATTCCATGTCAACCCGCGAGATGTGCACACCGCAGCATTTCTGATTGTTTTCTTTTTTGGTGCGATGATAGATATTGAATAGAAATTGAAAATCCTGAAATTTTGAGCTTCATACCACCGCCTTTTGTTTTCCGCAGGAGCATTCACAGAAATTTAGGGTGGTCACCACAAAAATCTGTGCGATGCAAAGAACCAATTTTGAGAGGGCCATAAACGTTGTAAATGGAACCCTCCCCAACTTTGAAAATCACTATCTGGGGATTTTTTTGTGTGTAAGAATTCAATCCGGCATCAAAAATGAGATAGCTCCTTTACTGTTAAAGTTATTTGGGTTAAAAAAAAATGCAATATATCTTCATCTGGCACCAAGTTTGGGGGCAGAACGCTTTAAGAAGTAAAAATAATTTTTAATGTTGATTTTCTTGTTATCTGAATGTCACCCTGCAGGACTTTCTACCAGTACACTAAGAAAGAACATTAGGTAAGTAATAGTGAGTTACAGCCTATTGAAAAATCCTGATTTTGCATTTTGACATATATTGGCCCCGCTGAAAATCAATGTTGACATATGACATCCCCCCTCTACTTCAGAGAGTTGAAGACACCTAATCAAAGAAAAGAACTATTTTTGAAAGAATCACTTTGTGTTTTGATTTCTGCATTGTTTTTCAGCACAAGACACTTTTGCTGATATCCCCATAGAATGTATATGGGTGATATACCGCTGTGCCATGTACAATGACCCTGGGTCCATATATACCTTTGTGTGGTAACTTTTGATGTGTAATTTTCTTGTGAAAAAATAAAGACACCAAGCTCGTTCTTTCAAGAAGTTGTTTAAGGATATATCTTCAACATATCTAAAGTAGAGGGGTGGTGTCGAATGTCAACATTTGTTTTCAGGGGGTCAAAATGTGTAAAAAAGTAAAATTGTGCCATTTTCAAGTGGCTGTACCTCACTTTTACTTTCTAATGTTCATAATTGTAATGGTTTTTAAAGTTCTACTATGTAACTCTGATTGACCAAAAGATGGACAATAATTTTTCTTAATTTTGGAGTTATGACCCCCCAATTAGTCCCCAAATAACAGTGATAGGTAAAAATCCTCATTAACTCTCAAAGTAAACAAGCTATGAACTTCCTGATCCCAGATTTGAATTCTACCCAAATCTACCCAGAGATAGTGTTTTCAAGTTGTGGAGGGCTCCAGTTCTAATCTGTGACCCTCTCACATAGTCTTTTGAACATTGGGTGCACTTTGAGGGTGAAACCCCCCTAAAATTTTCCATGCCAGCGGGAAAACGAAATGCCTCTGACGTCAAAAGCTTCAGGATTTCATAGCTCTCCCATGTCTACCACCAACTAAAGGAAAACATCCTGACGTTCTGCGGTGCGCATCTCGAATGTTGACATGATGGGCCCATAAGTAAACACAAATTTTGTATGAGCTTGCTTTGTAAAGGAACATTGCAGTAACAGACTCTTATTGGTGAAACAAGTTTAATGTTCACAAGCATTAAATGTTTCATTTTGAAAAAAAAAAAAAGGATTCATTTGCAAAAATTAATCTTGCAAATTCCTTTCTTTTGAGAGATTTATAGAAAATATGCAACAATTTCTTGCCACAAAAAAGATGGATTTTGTACCCATTGTATTGTTTTGTTCTTTTTTGGGGGGGGGGTAAAATTATGATTCTGCAGTTTATACGAAAGTACAATTGATTTTTGCTCGGGCAATTTTGATTGCAAATTGTTTGCAGAGACTTTTAATTCGCAAGAATTAATTGTGTCAGTAATTTGTTTAAAAGAAATCATCTTAATGAAAGATTAATAAGATAAAAAATGTTGATGGTCACACAAAGGTGGGTCCTTGCTTAATTGCAAACAAATTTTTCCCTTGAATAGTTTGTGTTTTACCATTGGTACAGTACAAATAATTCAACATGTTATGGGTCAAATGTGTTCAAAACCTGCAGAACTGGAAGAGTAGCTATAAATGTCAAATGAAAATTCAATTCCATACAATTAGTCAAACTTGAGTCATGTGATTAGAACAAGAATCAAAGGCACAGTTAAAGGTCTTGGAGAAAAGCATCCTCATTTTTTTTCTCTAATGTGAGATGTTGGCATTTTGGTATGGTGATTTGTAAAATCAATTTTTTGCCAACTTTTCTGTTAATGGAACTGACTGGTCTGTGCAGGAGTGAATATAAATGTTGCTTGTAAATATACCTATACCTACATGAACAAATTTATGTGTTGTTGGAAACATGCTTCACTTAAGAGAAAAAAACAAAACTTGGGTTGCTTACCTAATCAACTCAATATTTATTGGCTATATAGAGTTTCTGATGGCAGCTGCACCCTTACGTTACTACATTAGACAAGGATAACTCAACACCTTGACTTTTGGTATTTAGAATTTTCTGATGGTCAATATTCGAGCTAAGGGATCCTGTATATTTCTCATTCTGTTAAGCTCCCAAAGTTCCAAAAAAATACACAACAATTTTCATATAATAAAGGCATTAAAGAAATGGAAATCTTTCTGTATAGGTCAAACAGGTTTCCAACTTGAACAAATTTGAGTTTTAACTTTTTTTTTATCATTCAGCACCTTGTTTTTTATTTTTTTTGAATGTATCTCCATTTTTGGTTATGCATTTTAGTGATTAAATATTCACTTTTAATTTGCTGACATTTGATAGGTGTGACTGTTTCCATAAAATGACTTGCCCCTTAAGATTTTTGACTGAAATTAGTTTCATTTATTAGGATATATAGTCCGAGGCCTGGCCTCAAAATGAAATTATTTTTTAAGAGTGAGTGGCACTTTTCTATGTTCTGAACTATTTCTCTCATGGAATGCAAGAATTTGTTCGTGCATAGCGGCATTGTCATAAATTCCCATCAAACCTACTACTTTTTGGTCAGTTTACTCTTGAAATGGTTCTTCAGGAAACATCACCTGAAAGAACCAGTTCACGACCACTGACTCCAGGAAAGGTCATCCTACCACATGCAGCACCAGATGTATCCCATGGCAAGCTATTGCTCTTACGACATTGTGGCACTCACATGACGATTATCCTTTGTTTTACTCTATAATAGAATAATAACCATAAATGGTACTTGAAGCACAAGTAATAAATATCTGTAGATATCCAAACAAAATGCCTTTAAAAAAAAATAAAAAAAGTAAAAAAAATACATTCAAGAAATGACAGTGAAATGAGCTGTAAAAATCGGACAAATTAGATAAGACTTATTTTACAGAGCACCCTCTTGATCCCTTGTTAATTAAAAAGCAAAATGTGCTGAAATTTTAGTTCTCGAATCCATTGGGGTGACAACCAATTTTTTTTAGGTTTTTTATACATACCTTTTGCTATTTTGCTGTATGTGCAAATGAGTTTTTTTGTACAGAAATTGTGTGAAATAATTTTATATATTTTATTTTAAACCTAGTCAAGCAATTCAATCGATCAAACAAGACTGCCTTGATTTATTTGTGTGTTTTGGCCTTGGCAAGGTGATCGCATAAACAGACAGATGGAGTCAATTTCCGAAAGACCAGCAAAGCAATGTAACAAGAACGGTGTTGTGATATTGAAGGGCGTGAGACTAAGGTGTTGCAAAATGTTTTGTCAGGCAGCGTTTCCTCTTCAAAGGGGAAGCACATAAATCCAACCACTGGCTATGATCATTGGGGAGGTACTGTTTAAAGTGTAATTTTCGCGGATGTACATTTTCGCGCTTCTGCATTTTTAGCATTTTCACTTTGGTTTTAATTCGCTTTTGTTTCAGTTATTCTACTAGACTTAACATAAATAAACCTTTTTTGTGTTTTCTTAATTTTCGCGCTTGCTCTGAAGAGGCGGACAGTGTGAAAAATTCTTGTAAGCGTCAAATATTTCCAACTTTACAGTAAACCTAGTCTTTCCACTGAAAATTAAAAAATAAGGGAGTTTGGGTTGCATAACAGTTTTAGGAGGGTAAATTTGGGGGGGGGGGGATGATAGGCAATGAGTTGTGAGTTAACTAGATGGTTTTACATTCTGTTGGTGGCATTTCAGGGCTAATTTTTCATCACGGTGATGGTAGCTCTGAATAAATAAATAAATTTATAAAATAAATTTATAAAATAAATAAATTTAAAAATAAAACAAAAATAATAAAATAACAAAATTAAATTCATAAATAAACATATTGATATAAAATACTAAAATGAACTATACCATGATTCTTAGTAGTATCTTCTGATTTCTAATTTCATGATATACCTTCAAGTAACCCAATCCAAATAGTGCCTTAGATGCTGAAGATAAGGCAGTATAGTGCCCCAGGGTTAAAGTTGATGTAATTACATTTATTGGTAGTCGATCACTTACAAATGGCCAGAAAATTGTATAGTAACTGTAAACAAGTAAATTTCGCCAGCAATTTAATTTCGCTAATTTCGTCGCTAAACCTCCAAATCGCTCAATTAAATTGCCGCCAATAAAGATGAATTACTATAGTCTAACCTCGCAGGTGATTTTCATTAGTGAAATTAAATTGCTGCAATATGATGATTTGCTAATTCGCTAAATAAGTTGCCATGAATTAAATTGTTTTACATTATTTAGGCAATGACATCATACAAGTAACACACTCAATTTGCGCATGGCTTTTCACACACACATATGAAAGATGATTTATGTACTGGGCAAAAAAGGCTCAAGTTCAGTTACCAGGCAAGACAGAATTGAAAAAATGTCAAATTACCGGGGTCTGACGGCCTAAACTCCAAAAGGGGCTATTTTGCAAGATTTGTTCAGGATTACCGGAGGCGCGCCCCCCCCTGTCGCGCCCCTCCCTAGATTCCGCGGCCTGGTTACAGTGTCAGGAAGACCATTTCAATGGTCAGTGTGGGTTAAAAGTTTCCTAAAGTATACCATTAAAAAAAATTGCTAATGCTCCACTATTATTAGCATAGAAGTCAAGTTCAAAAAGTGATGTCAAGATGTTCATTAACCACTCAAACGCATCTCCGAATGCAATTAATTGCACTAAATTTACGTTACATAAATCCCCAAAGAAATGCTGCTTTTGGTCTCAGATGCAATACATCATATTCTTGATTATATCTGGATAGTGCTCGTTGGACATTGGCTATTGTTTGGAAGTATCTCTAAATGAAAACCAAATTAAAAGCAACATCAGAAAATGAGTAAAGTATGACTCACCTGAATCTACGTGTATCATTGCAAAAAAGTGCCTGTTTTCCTTGTTGGTAATATGTTGTTTATCATGGTGGGTCCCTGTGGCATAAGGCACACACATCTTGCACAATCCTTAATACATAAGATTGGCGGCTGCATTGAATCTTAAGCGACTAGCACTTTCCGTTTGTTTTGCAGTTTTTGATAAATTGCCGTTTTAGTTGGATCAAACTATAGAGTAATTGAGTGCATGCAATAAATAATACAATCATATTTGTGCACTTAATTTCAAAGAAGATTAAGGGTGTTTTGTATTAGAGTTAACCCATGTTTATCATTTGTCCCTACAGTAGAGAATCAAGTCTCAAGTTCCTTCCCATAGTGCATTGTCAGATTTGAATCTGATATCTGTGTGGTGCATTTTTTTTTAGGGCCAGTATCAATTGTTGTAAAGTCCTGCAAGATCTGAACCACTTATTACTACTTGTAATGGTGCATATTATATTAGTTAATAACACCCAGGGGGTCGCACGATCTGCTTTGATTTGGGCATTGGGTTTTCCCAAACGGGTCCAATTTTAGGGAATTCTTACTTGTATTTTCTACGGCAGCCTCGGATTCCTGTGACAATTTGCAAAATCACCTTTTTAAAACCTTCCTTCAATACATCTTTAATATTTATTCTACTTTTACGAAAAAATTATTAGACTTCAAAATCTTTCCGGGTTAGTGGATTAAACCCCCTGGAAATAGTGTAATTTCCAATAACGGTCATTTAATTTAATATTCGTCGACCCGGCCTAGCCTTAATTCAATTCTTGTGGACCTGTTCGATATGCGTCAGAGCGCCCTCCTACCGTTGTCTTTTGAATAAGACTACCACCCCACCCAGGATTACGCCTTAAGTTCATGCCGTTCTGTTGCTGTGAGGTTGGCATGTCCCTAACCCCCCCGAAAAACACCCAAGTTCTCTTCAATCGCCAATCTTTTAAACCTTTTCCTTGTGGTACAAAAACCTGTTCATTGTGGTACAAAACCCTGTCATTGTGGTACAAAAACCTGTTCATTGTGGTACAAAACTATCCCTTGGCTAGACAGGACAACTCAGAAACTATGCGGTTAGAGCAATATGTCACTCTTTGGATTATTTTATTTTGTAATGGACAGACCGAAGCTTATATTTGTCTGTTCTAGACATAGCAGAGGGCATGTCGCGGGAAACCTTTCCTGTTACGTGGCCAGAAATAGCCGTAGGCCTGTCAAATTGTGCCCTTTGTTTAAAACCTGATACAGTCCAGAAGTATTGGGATACTTGCAGGGACTGCATTTGTATAAACAACACAATAACAACTAAATCAAAAGTCATGTTCTACATTCTCTAAAGAATGTTTAAACTAATCGTACTTGCTGGCAAGCGTAATGCGGCCACTTCACAAGCATAAATTAGGTCCCTTGTCTTATGCGTGTTGCTTACACTATGCTCCAACACACATACACAGTAGATCTTTCGAATGGAATCAAACAATTATTATGGTGACTATAATTAGATGTAGCACTGGTACTGACCAAGCTCTAGGATTGTTTTCATTATTTTGTGATGACAATGTGAGAGGCTAAGGAAGGTGTTTTGACCTCATTTCAGTAAGGATGATAACAAAATGAAACAATCGCCCACTTTTATGGATTCATGTGCCTTGTATTTCGAGGGTTAACAAACAGAAGGACTTAACTCAGCACTGAAAGAAATATTAAAGAATTTCTTTAATTCTGCTGTTCATAATTAAAAATTGTTCTTTGTTTATATAATGTTTGCTTACAGTACCATATGAGCTGTATGAGATGTTTACATTTTGAGTAATAAATAGATTTGCTTAGTAGAAAATACTAAACATCACATTTCTCAAAAGCAGTATTACAGCAGAATTAAAGAAATTCTTTAACATTTCTTTCAGTGCTGAGGGCACATGTGGTCCAGTGGATACAACGACAGCCTCATGACCCAAAGGTCCTGGGTTCGAGTCCCACTGAGGCCAATGTGTTGTGCACTTGGGCAAGGCACTTTACCTCGCTTGCCTCTCTCCACCCAGTTGCTAAATGGGGAGCTGTTAGGAATATTGTCCATTGAGCGCCGCCCAAAGGTATCAGTATGCCTTGGGCATTTGTAAGGCAGCTGACATATTCTAGTGGCAGCGGAATAAATGTAAAAGCGCTTTGATACATTGTGAAAAGCGCTATATAAATGTCGACATTTATTTAGTTACGTCCTTCTGATTGTCAACCCTCAAATTTTGTACTAGTTTGTTATATACGCTTGTCTAATTTTGTACTCAAAAGTCAATTTGTAAAGTGCAATTCTTTGCTGTGGAGTGATATTTTTAGATAATGGGTATTAGAGAGCAGGTGTTTGAATAGAATTTCCATTATTTGTGAACTTGCATATGAAAGCAATAATACCATATTTTTACCATAATAAAATTATGACAAATATGTCCATTCACGACACAACCGTGATGTATTTTTAATGAAATAAAACTCCTAAATATCTCAAAATAATGTCTTGATTTCAATAATTGGGGATCTTAATTAGCCAATTTTTTAGCTCGTTTGTAATTGTACAGATAAAAGTTATATTTTCATCAAGCATTTGTCAATTTTCTTGGCTTGTTGGACTTAAAATTGAAGTTGGTAATATTTTTAACCCCCTGGGCACAAACTGCCTGTCTATCGGTTTCTTAAGCTCTATTTTGATTGGTTACTTGGTAGGATTTGCTAATGTAATGAACAAATCCAAGATATTGTAAGAATGGTGGTATGGTTTACACAGAGATATAGAAGCTCTATTTTAATTGGTTACTCAGGGCAGGCATGTAGCCAGCCCGGTGGTTCCGAGGGGGCAATTTCCTGGTAGGTGCAACAAATGTCCCGATCACAAGCAAAAATTTCCCGTCACAGGGCAAAAGAATCCCAGAAGGAGCTGATTTAACATGAATATCCATGTTTATTTCCCAATTTCCCCTCAAGATTTTTTCAGAGGGGCACTCTGCCCCCCTTTTTCCCCCACCTGGCTACCCACTGCTCAGAGGGCTACGGTCAAAGTGATAATTTTCACGCGTGTATTTTTCGCGTTTCCAGCGATTTTTTAACATTTTTGCTTGTTTTAAATTCGCTCTTTCAGCTTATCCTACATAGGACCTACACACAAAAATACAACATTTAGAGGTTTTAATTTCGCGCTAGCGCAGAGAAGCCGCGCGAAAAGCGCGAAAATTAATGTGGCGAAAAATTTCCCACTTATAAGTATATAATGTTGTGTCCGTAATGCGCCAACAATCAGACAGACTGTATAAATATATAGTAGTGCCAATGGTTCAGGCATAATCTTCATGAACATAACACCTCAGGACAAAAAATCCCAAATATCACATAATACATTTCTTGCTTTTCTGTCAATTTTTCAGTTGGAAAAGGTCACATATGAGTATTCTACAGGTTTATCCTTCACTTTAAGCTATTCCTGCAAATTTCAAATATTTTGACTCTTTTGGATAAATCACTGATAATGTCTTTAAGGCCGTAGCTGCTGCAGTAAGGATTTTATATTTGTGCTTGTTTCTGTGTTGAGGTGGATGTGACTATCAGAGGAGAGGTGTGGAAAGAATGGATCTTAAAGTGGCATGGCCGATTGTGAATAGCCTCGTCCCCAGGACCCCCAATTTTACCAGAAGTAGTCAAAATGTTGGTGTTTGGTGCTAAAAGATGTTTGGTTTGGATGTTATGAGTGAAAAAGTGCCCCATTTTGGTCAACTAATATTAGTCTTGCAGAGTATTCTACGGGCTTACAAAATCAGGTTTTTAGCTCTTATTATATCAAAATGGATTGAAATGTCGGTGTGATGAGACTTTAGAGATGGGGTTTAGGGATCAAGTTCATCCAATCAAGAGAAAATTTTATATAATGAAATTGGGAATATCATCCCCCTTTACCATTAATCCAATGTAAGGTTCCTTTTACTATCCCTGTTATACAAGGCCTTTAAAGGCCTCTCAACAGACCCTTCTTCAGTTACGCTCTCATATTTGAAGGTATCATAGAAAATTAATTGGTGAACAGAATTGGCCATGGATGGGCAACAGAAGGGCACCCCTCTCCTCTGCAGCTGCTCTTCCTCAAACAGGCTTTCTAAGTGGCCTCTTAACAACCTCCCAACCTCTTAAGATGGCCAGATGGTAGTTCAAGAAAAATGCAGAACCTTTTATTTTCCTGTCACAGGAGATTTCGACATTAGTATAGACTATTGAATGCGCTTGCTTCTTTCATCTTCTTGAATGACATTTTAGCATTAGAGGCCTTATGATGGGATCACTGACACTGCCGAGGACACATTGAATGTCTCTGTCTTGGCATTTGCTTATTATTGATAGCTCCTCTTGAGGGCTTTATGAATCTTGTTCTTTGTTTTGCATTTTGGCTATTAGCAAGAGAATATGCCTAAATAAACACCCCATCCAATTTTGGTTACAAAGTCAGTTTTCTAACCAAAATTGAACATTGTAAATAACTGGTGTAACAGTGAGTACCATGTCACATAAAACTTTTAGGCTATTGCAAATCAACCATTGCTTCATTTTGCTTGCTTGCCCAACTGCTGTGAATTCTAATTTTATGCATGCAGTAATACCTTAAGGTAGCTGTCACCCTGGTGGCTTTGTTTTTACAACGAATTTCTGATTTTGGTCACCATTTTAACATCAAATGTGTTTCTATCGTGTATCAACAAAGTTATCCACTGCAGAAAATCTTGAGCTTATTTTTTGCCGAGTTTAAAAAGCTATTTTTTGACCATTTAAAGTAAAAAAAACCGCTTGGTCTAAACGGCGGTAATTTAGCAAATTTCACCCGTCAGGCGCACGGCGCACCATCTCGCGTCGCGCGCGTGGTGATTTTTTGCTGCGTAATGAACCGTTGCGCGTGTTTTAATGTACGTTGGCGCGAACGCATCTTGTAAAAACGAAAAATAATATTTGAAAATGTAAACAAAGCGCTAATTTAGACAAGATGAAATTTCAATTTCATCTAATTTCGGAGTTAGAGACAAATATGTTTGATTCATATGCATAAAGATGTAATTTTGATCACTGCACAACATACCAATTTTTGAAGTTCAAAGATAAAGTTATTTGAGCAAGAGACAGCTTGAAAATGGCGTGAAAAGTCACTTTTTTATACTAAAACTGGTATTCTCAATTTTTAATTTTCGCAAATTTGGCAATTTTCAGACCAGATACTCCAATAACCGAGTAAAAGGTAAGGTTTAACTTTCCTACATAGCAATTGGTCTTCTCCAGGGACGGTTTTCTATATTTTCATTTTTTTTCGATTTCTAACTAAAGAATTTCTCCAATATAATCAAATTTTGGAAAAGAACAGTAAAAAATCACAGTTTTTTGACATTTTTCCTTATATTTCGAAAAGTAAGCTCTATTTTTAAAAAATGAAAAAAATCCCCCTAGACAAATTTGTCTTGTTTCTAAAAATAACATAAGAATCATGAAAATGTTTCCAATTGTTTTTGTTATGCTGTCTGAAATTTGGGGGCAAAATCGTGTTTTTTAGTATTTTTCTCCAAATACGGCAAAGTTTTACATTAATCTGATGCCATCTTCGGGTTCTCTCCAATTTTTTTCTGTAAATGTATATTTTACATACAATAATCACATACTTTGCAAAGTTACACACCAAAATAGATACTTCTGAAACTAAGGTTCCTCACTGCCCTTAAGGATATTGGCTATATTACTGAGTAAAAAAAAAATCTTGTAGCAGTTTATAAATGTTTAATTAAATAAACACCAGTTGTTTTAATAATTACACAATTCCTAATATTCCAAACATTGAATGTTATTGCCTAAACATCACATAAATTCCTAACCCAGCTATGAAAAATAAGGTGTTTAGTATTAAACATTTAAATTGTCGTAAATGACTACAAAGAGTGTTGAATTCTTAAACACTTCTGGTGTTAATCTCTGAATTTTGTTCAAAGACAGAAAAAACTGATTTTGCGTTTATCAACCATGGTTCAAATTTGACAGCCCGACAGCAATTTCAATTTACTACTGGCTTTCTTGACAATTTTACAACAACAAATTGCACAATGTATAATAAAACAGTTGGTTTGAGAAAAAATGAGCAGAAATGGGACAAGATAAGTGAATCTCACAACAGTTCACATAGTTAGTAGTTTCGTGTTGTATTATAGTTGAGGCATGTCACGTCAATTGGCCCATGAGGTAGACGTAAGATGGCGTAATCTTGTAGATGTCAATGGAACCTGAACTCCTGCATTATATCGGGGGGAAATCACCCTGTGGGCTACTTCTTAGCTTTTATTGATGCAAAGAGGAAGGAACTTGGAATTCATTTGAAGTGAGTTCTGTACATGTCGCCATTTGCTTCAAACGCAATCAGAAGACAAGATTTCCTTACAGATGTGACCCAGTCTTAAAAAGGTGTACAATGCCTTGTCTTTTTTCTTTCTTGATTGTTGAGGTTGATTGAAAAGTATACTTGTGTTAGAAATTGTCCCTCACGATGAGTATTTCCCGTCTTTGATTGTATTATAATGAATTTAGGGCCCTACATACCTTGGTACATTGTAATGCAGACTCCAGCATGTGGGAGTGGAGTGGTGTATTATCAATGAGTGTGGTGTGTGTGCGTGTGTGTGTGTGCGTACATGGGTGTGGTGTATTAGTGTGGGTGTGGTGTATTAGTGTAGGACATTTTTTGTCCCCAAGTAATATAGTTTTGGGATTCAACCAAATAATATTTTTTGAATGAGTACTGTCAAAATTTGAGGGCCACTGGTGGAAAGAATTGGTAAAATGCAGTTACACGCTCATGTAGTAAACTAAAAATAGCTTAGTTACTACTCGGTGCGCACAAACCGTGTGATATCGGCACATATCACATGGGCATTGACCAAATAAAATTAAATTGGAGAATCTCGCCAGTGGTTGCCGATGATCAATCTATTTTGGTTAAAAACACGGCTTGCATGCATGCAAATGTGAGTGCAAGGGCCCTTACACATACACATTCAGCTACCCACAAACTCGCTCCAAACACACTGCTCAAACAAACACACACCTCTCAAACACACACTTTCAAACACACACACTCCTCACACTCTCACCACACTCTCAATGTCATAACTCATTACCAAAAATACCACATTCATTTGACTGCCCAACTACTACCACCGAATACCACAAAACACCACACGGGGATTTCATGGTTCTATGTTTTAACCCTATAGGCCTAGGAAGGTGGTGGCTACTGAATTTCCAATTAACCAACCACAAAATCCACCTGTATCATTCTGTGGTTATTTTGTGCTATTTTTGTGGTTTTGATTTTAATATAACTTAAAAAAAAAAGGTGTGTTTTTTTCTCATGGCACATGGTAGATTGTGAAATGAAAATTCCAAATGGTATTGAGAGTAAATTGTCAGTAACTTGCACATTGGAGAAAAAGAGGTAGTTAGAAATGTGATAAATTAAAAATTAAACAAATCAGCAAATGCAACATCTCATGGAACTTTCCCATCTTTGAAAATTTCATAATGGATCATTTTGACCACTATAGTGTGGTGAAGCGGTGGTTTAATGCCATGTTAACAAGTGTTCTTAAAGAGTTTTCTGAAACATTGTTTTACTTATGAACAAGGTAAAATATATGAATAGTAGTACGGTGTTATCGTTATTCTTTTAACTTTGGTTGTGAGCAATTGTGTCTGTGTGTGTTTTGAACTATGATCAATACCAGCAACTGGGTATTCCAGGTTACTGCTGTGACTTCAAACAAACCCTGTAGGCACTTGGTGTGTATATGTGGTCTCAAATGTTTGCTTTCCTGTACTACTTTAATATTACTTGTACAGGTAGATATGTGAAAAGGTCAAAAATGCCAAAATGCCCGATTTCTTAACAGCACTCCTGGATCATTGTTTTGTTTGTTGTTGTTGTGGTTAGTATGCGAGTTATTGTCCTCGTTATCATTTTTAACTCCTGTCAAAAATTTTTGGGTGAAATTGAGTGGAGGTTGTTGAGATAAACAATATTGTGCAGTTTCCTTTGCTTTGATATAGACTTTTCCTCAAAGAACTGCATTACTTTTGCAGAAGGTGGATTTGACTCTTTTATACCATTGTTGGAGAAGTTGGAAATTGTTTGTAAGCATTTTTGTTGGTCTTTCCAAATCTTAAAGGTTTCACTTACCTAACAGTCTTTGGTTTTCCAGAGAGGAAGGGAAGGGGTATAAAGCGGATAGAAGCTAAAGAAGATTGGACACCTTGGCAGGTATTCGAACCCGGGGCCTCCGGCCGTTACCACCCATTAAGTTTTTTTGAAAGACTAGCACTCTGTTACACTGGATGTTTATGCCAATTTGAAATTTCACTGTTGCTAATTAGGTTGACATGTCTTCCCCCCACTTATGAACAAGTCCAAATATGTGGTAGTAGTACAGTAGTATCATAGTTATTCCTCTAACTTTGGTTGTGAGCAATTGTGTATGTGTGTTTTTTGGAACTCTTGCATCAGATACAAGTGCTGGGTTATTTCCAGGTTACAGCTGTGACTCAAACCCTGTAGGCACTTGTGTGTATTAGGTGTCTCAAATGTGTGCTTTCCTCTACTTCAATCTTGCTTCTACAGGTAGATATATGAAAAGGTCAAAATGCACAGAATGCCAGATTTCTTACAGGCCCTCTTGGATCATTGGTTTGTTGTTTGTTGTTGTGGTTAGTATGCAAGTTATTGTCATCATTATCATTTCATTAACTCCGTCAAAAACTTTGACAGAGGTGAAATCTAGGGGAAGGTCATAGAAGATAAAGCAATAATGTTACAGGTTCCTCTGCTTTGATCAATTTTCTCAAAGAACTGCATTACTTTTGCAGAAAGGGATTTGACTCTTGTATGAAATCTGTTGGAGAAGTGGAAAATTGTGTTAACATTTTTGTTCGTCTTTCAAATCTTAAAGGTGCATTAAGGAATTTGATGTGGTAGATGTTAGGGGGAGGACTTAAAAGTTTTAACCTCATGCCATTACTTTTTTCTGATTAAGGTGGGTACAGATGTAATTTGCTGATGAGAACACATAAAAAAGACCGTTGTCAGGTCACTGGCTCACGCTAACTTTGGTAGGAGCCACTGATCACGTTGATCACAACACAAATCCTGTGGCATATCATAATTTGGAACAGGTGCATGAGTCAAGGCTTGAACCAGTAACCATTGGATACTAATGTGCACTACATTAGCTAATTAGTCAATCAGAGATATCGTAAGGAAGGCTCAAAGCTGCATCCATAGAGGACTTCTTCGCAAAATCCAAGGAAGTTAAAGAGGGAATCCCCAGCCAGTCACAGGGAATCCATGAAAGCATGAAAAATAGCGCTTTTATGGAAAAAGTCAACATTTTGGTAAAAAGGTGCAGTTTTGCCAAATTTGCGCTGCTGATGGCAAAATGGTCCACATTTTTCCCCCTTCTAAAGAGACACTAAGATCTTTAGGCTTTACCGCATGGCTCACTCCATTGAACTTAAGATTCTGTTGTCATATAATAATGAACATCTGCATATTCAGTTAAGCCAATTTTTGTCCTTTTTAAAAGACTTTAAAAGAAATCTACAAAGAGCTTATTTTAAATGGTTATATACATCACTTCCTGTTAAGCTCACTTACAATATCCTACGGGAATAGTGTATGACAGATAAATGCCTATTATATCGTCAAAGCAATAAGTCCGGTTCAGATGAAACTTGGGAATTTAGCATTTTAGGTAATCATCTATAATTCAAAAATAAAAAATGACATTCCAGAATTTCAGTGGAAAAAACTTAATATACAACTTATTTTGAAGATGAACGCCCAAAGTCAATTTCATAGAAGTAAATGGAGAACCATAATAGTGGCAAGATTTCTTGAAAAAAATCAAAACTTTAATTTCAACAATATTGCTTTCCAAAACATGATACAATTATTGGGGTGGGGAAATGAGCAAAAGGTATGTGGCAAAGAATTAGTGCATGTAATACTTTAACTCTTGAAAAGGTATGAGCAGAGGGTGTTTGAATCAATCCCATATTGCATTGCAATGTGCCCATACTGTACTATACTAAACACATGTCAGTACTTAGGGATAAAAAGTGTTCCAGGAGTTTAAGAACCACAAGACATTTCATGATCATGCTAAAAATTCCCATAGCACTTTGTGAGCTAAAATGAGCGTAGAATTCAGGACTTTGATGTGTTAAGAAGAGGATTTTTGGTGTGCGATCACATTGACTTTAATCAGTGTGAAATTCCAACAACTAAGTGCATTTTGGGATTGATTCAAAAAAAACCATCTCGTATATGAGAAAAAAAGAGTGTTGGTTGTTGCTAACATGGCTGGCAGTACATGGTGTGCCCCCAGTATCGAGACCCCACCCTCCAGTTTGCCCGACATTTTTAACATTCCACTTTCTACCAGGCCTTTTTAAGCTTGAATGACTTACAAGAGATGATGAAGTCATTCAGCGAAAATGTGGCCTGTGTTTACTTGATTATTAAACATGTCTAGTGTTTACAAGGAAGTTACTTTTTTAAAATTTAAACTGGATTTTAGAAAAACATTTATACAATTGGCAAGGGGTTTCAATATCTCTGAAGTCTTGTGATTCCCTGCACACGCAAAATATAGATATTACAGCAGTGTGTTTTGAATTTGAAAAAAAACTGGTTAAATATATGTACAATCCCGGCACTTATATTGAAGTAGCATTTTTGCCACAAGTAGCCATTATTCCAAAAATGTTAAAAACCACAAGTTCCAAAAATGGATCAGAGTTTGAACATCTATGTCCTTCCACGTAACCCTAAAGGCACTATCAGTGAATTACCCAAATAGTCAAAATATTTGAAATTAGCAGAAATCGCTTAAAAAATGAAGGATGTTTGTAAAATTCTTTTTCAACTGAAAAAATAACAGAAAAGGAGGTGAAGACAAACCCAAAGATATAATCTCCATTCATCGACATGTTGTATTTAGTGTCCGTCGGCCAGTTATGACTAAAATGCCTGATTTTGTCCTTATGAAGTTGATTTTGGTCTTAAGTGTTATTATTTTAAGGATCATGCAGGGGATGTCAGATGAGGGTCAGCGGATTTGATTTATCTTATGTGGGTGGTAGGTAGTAAAAGTTTATCACAAAGCACAAACTAAAAAATCCATCCGGCCCCCCTTTCATTGTAAATGATCCACCTCTAAAATAGCCATTTCTGCCCTAAAAAGGCAGAAAAAAAAAAAGCCATATTTTACCAAATGTAAAGCCGCTATTACCAGAAACGGGCAATTATTTTCAAACTTCTTTTTTTTATGCATTAAAGTAAGAACATTCTTGTCATGCCTTGTCAAGATATACAGCTACTAGTGTTTAAAAGATAAAATTTTGCTGCTTCAGTTTGACATATTTTCGGGTTGTTGCAAAATGACCAAAAATAGCCAATTTCCCCCAATTTTTCTGTGAATTCTTTCCATACTCAAGAAAAGAAAAATTTAGCTTCATGATTTTTATTACAAATATTACTCCATAAGGTATTTTCCCCCCCCAAAAACTTTCTTTTCAAAGTTGCTTGGGTTTTTTTTCACCATGTTCCTTTAGGAGGGATCTTTTAAAATATGACATTTATAGTATGTCATATTATGTAAATTCATATTTATTGCCATGTTAAACAGAAGGAAGAAAAAGAAAAAGAACAACAATATAATCAATATTGGAGATTTTTGAAATTTTTTGTTTCAATTACATATTGCATTAAATGATTAGCAGCAGGTGGTTGGTGATTTTTGGTATGTATGTCTATTTTAAGGGAGTAGTAACCCAATTTATTGCCCTAAATTTGCATGGTAAAATTCATACACATTGTTTTATTTGTGCCCCGATCCCAACATTCCTAACCACGGAAGTGACTGCCCCCCCCCCCCTTGCTCTCCGCCTATCTTCTTAGTAGAATTGTTGAGTGTTTGGGTTTTAATTAAATAATAATCAAAAAAATAAATAAAATAAAACTTCAAAATTAGTCTAAATTGTGACGTCAGAGATCTTGTTGGAAACTGTTATTTATCTGTATTGTGGTTTCATCCCCTTAAATCGTTATTTGGCCACCCACATGCTATCTATCTTCCAATTAGAATTGATGAGTGTTTGCGTTAAAAATATAAATGAAATAAAATGGAACAAAAATAAACAACCTAACTTAAGAATATGTGATGTCGAGCAAGGGCATAACCAGTGGGGGTGGGGAAGCTCCCCCCACCTAAAATTGGGAAGACGGAAGAAAAGTGAAAGTTGTGGCAATGGGAGGAAAAGGGAGGGAGAAAAAGAGTGAAAAGCCATGGAGTGAAAAGCGGGAAGGGAAGGAGAATAGAAAAATGAAGAGGAAGAATTGAAGGGGAATGAGAGAATAGAAATAAAGAAAAAAAGGGAAAGAAGAAACCAATGGGTCTTGAGGAAACCCACCTTGGTCGTGTCTCATCCTTCCAAAGTCCCAGAGAATTCGGGTTTTATAAATTTGCAATTACCATTTTCGATAGTCTTCTCCATTTGACGACAGTCCACTGTTGAACCACACCCCACCCCCCCCCCCCCTTGCTCTCCACCTATCTTCCAATTATGTTCCAGTGCTTGGGTGGTTAATAAATAAAAATAAACATTCTTAAGTTTAACAGAGAGTTTCGATGAGGTGCTCTAATTTTAAACAAATTGTTGTTTTTTGATGTACATAATGTTTGTCCATATATTAATCACTGTTTGAAATAGCTAAGCTCATATCAACGTCCCTTACATATAGAAAATAACAATCTTTGTTTTGGTGGACACAGTATCCTATGGCACTGTTTAGAATTACATATAAATGTTACTGCATCCCCAAACAAAAAAAAATCCGATTCACCTCAAACTTTGGAATGATCATGTAGGCGGACTATCTTTAGTTCTAGTTGACTTGTTTCAATTTATATATATAAAAAACATTATATTAAGAAATCTCTGAGTCGAGCCTTTTAAAAATATTCATTAATTGTGATTTAAGAGCAAGTGACGTAATCAGGGGGGAAGCTCCCTCACCTAAAAATCGGGGGGAGAAGGGAGGCAAAAGGTGGGAAGGGAGAAAAGAGGAGAAAGAAAAAGAGGAGAAAAAGCATGGGACCAGAAGAAGGAGAAAACGGGGAAGGAGATAGAAAAAAGAAGAAGGAAGGAAGTGAAAGGGGAAGGAAGAAAGAGAACAAACAAAAATAAAGAAAGAAAAGGCAGGAAAGAGGAAAGAGAAAACCCAGAGCGAGAGTCTGAGGCTAGTCCCCCCCTTGTGTCTTGCCTTCCCCTTCCAAAGTCCAGTTTGTATTGTTTTGTACTCTTTATGGTTTATCTATAATTTTCTCTATCTAGGCAGGATTTTTCTCAGTTTTTCTTCAGAAGCTCTTCCCAAATCCAGTTAAAAATGAAATGGCCCAATCAATTTAGACCAGCAGGGACGACCCCAGGATCAAATTGAAATCACAAAAAAAACCTTAAGTAGTTCTTTAATTAATTACTATCATTCACTCTTCCAAATCAAACTTCCCTTGGCTTTTAAAAATTGAAATCAGTTATTCTTGGATGAACATGAGATGGCTTCATATTTTTAAGTCAAAGCTGTTTTTCTCATTATTTTTCTTTGAACGAGTCGCTAAATTCCAAGCTTTGTTATGTCAAAGTTCAAGATTGTCAAGACTTTATGAACATATTTATGATGTCCATGATATGAGCTCATAAGCCTGGTATGGAAAAGGTGGGATTTTTTTTTTTTTTTTGTGGCCGCCAGCATAGCTTGAGGACCACTAGCACATCTGTTGTGCGTGTGTATGTGTGGTGTGTGTGTGTGTGTGTTACTAACCCTCGTCTACCTGAGCCATTTTTTTAACAAACTCCCGAAGGGGGGTGGTTTACCAACCCCCCCCCCCCCCTTGATTTCTTTACTGAACACCCGATTCCTGTACATTTTGTACCAAAGGATAGCTTAGAGTGTCGTCTTTTTATTGGTACCAAAATATACTAACATCCCATTTGACGTCACCATGACGTCATATGTTGAGGAAGTACTAAATACTGAATTTAGGGTGGAAATTTGATATTTCGCAATTTAGCGACTCAAACCCCTATTATAGTCTAAATGATGTCATTATATAAACATTCCTTTCCCCATCACGTAAGTCAAAAAACCGCATGAAAATCTGTTTTTTATAACCTTTTTGGCGAAATTTAATTTTCCCATCACTGTGTGTGTCCCCTAAGGAAATGGCAGTTTTGCTGACAGCGAACTTTATGACTCATTGGTGACGTAAATGCTTAATGCATGTTGGTATTATTTGGTATCAATTTGAAAGAGGAGACCATATCGATCTATTGGGTACCGAAATCAAGTGTCTGTGGGATGTTCCTGTTTGTGTTAGGCATGTTTGGTAACTCCTCTTCCGGAGGGGGGTGGTTACCACCCCCCTCTCGATCACTTTGGGATCACCCTGTATTCTTACCTATACCCCGGGGAATGTTTGTTTTTGGATAAAAGGAGCGGAACACGTCAATTGACAATTACATTAAATAATTTGGCACCAAAAAGGGGTTTTTAGCCAAGCCGGGAAAATACTGAAGGGGTGGGTGGTACCCACCCCCCTTCGGTAGACGAGGGTTAATGTTAATTTTTTTTTTATTGACCTCAATTGACAAAGTTGAAGGTCGATTGGAACCAAATTCTGTATAGGTGCACCATGGGATCCCTCATATGTGCCGAGGTCAAGTCATGTAAGTCCAGTTGAAAAAAGGCTCAAAATGTAAATTACCTCAATTGACAATTTGAAGTTCAATGGGAACCAACTTAACTTGTGTCATAGGTCACCATTGGATCCCTCCTATGTTGAATGGTCAAAGGCCATGTGCCAAGGCAAAGGTCCTGGGCGGCCCACAACTTATATATTATTTGCAATATATCGAGCGCAAAGCCGAGAACCGCGAAAATTCTAGTTTTAACTCTTCTTGGTTTTCATGCTTTTTTCACCTTACCTCAATCTTTGGTATGCAAGTTTTTGAAAAAGCCAGGTATTTCCAAGCTTGAATGAGCTTAGAAATCTAAATTTATTTTCCAAAAAAGCCGAGTTTGAATTTTAAGCCTGGTTTATATAAGCTGGAATTTGCAGTGCTTAGAATTTGAGATTTCAAGCTTGAATGTTCTTAGATATCTATTTTTCCGGAACCCAGAAGTTTCAAGTATAAATCTTGGATTCATTTTTGCAGGGAGGGTTGAGATTATTTACGCCAGGGGAGACTAAGATTTGAGGGGGACTAGACTCCGAAATCATTTTTTTTTGTAATGGGGGGGGGGGGAACATGACAATTTTCATCAATGAAAAAGGGGAAGCTTTACTAAAATGGATAAATTTAACTTAAAAATGATTCCTCCCTTCCTGGCATAAACAACGACCTCACCCTTAGATTGCTCACATTGAAATGCTGAAGACTTTTGTGCAATTTTTGCAATTGTTGGAAGGTTCCGACACTTTCATTACTTGGTAGATGCGGTCACCCGCAGGAGGTCCAAACACACAATTTTAGGTCAACAAACATCAAACAAGATGGGGCGGTGAGGGGGATCATCCGTATTAATTTTTTTCCTGGTGTGCTCAATGGTCAAAAACGTTAGTAAAAGCCTTTCAGGTGATTGTTTTCTCATAATTTTTGGTCATTTAAGCGAAAAAATGTGGGGGAGCACTTCACTGGTTATGTTCTTCAGAGTGGAAGGATAGGGCGTGGTTGCCACCCAAGAACATTGGATTTAAAAAAAAAAATCCTACACGGTGGGCTCTAAAACTCATGTTTATGTAAAACTAGCGCCACTGGTCATTATTTAGAGCTTTGAAACCCGCATTAAAAAATCTAACATTCTTAACCTTTTTAGAGCAAAATTGGATTTTCGCCTATTTATTTTCTCTGTGGAAATATTCAATTTTGCCAACTCGAACTTAATACTGTCTTGTATGCCATCCTAGGTATGTTGGTACTTATATATTTTGGTACCACTGGAAAAAGGAGGATCGTAGCCTCCACTGGTATCACACTCACTAGCATCTTATGCTTTATAATGCCGTTAAAAAAGGCTAATTTGAAATGTTAAATATTCAGATACAGAGTTTTAACATTTCATGTGATTTACACAATGGAACACTTTACAATGAAACACTTTTTTACATTAGTGATCGTCTGCGAGACTGTGCAGTCCATGTGTATTATGTGTGTGTGTTGTTTGTGTGGTTATTTGGTTAGCTTCTTTCTATCAAAGTTAGGTTTTCGTTTTTCAGTCCTCCTTCCAAAAAGTTGGAAGTCCGATTGAAACCAGACTTTGGGGTTTAATTAAGGTGCAATAGGGGTTCCTTCATGTGCATGATGTCAAAGGTCATGACCCAAGATCATGGTCATCGAGGTCAATGTTCCATGCTACCATCTGCAGTTGGATGATGCAAGTTTACTGCAGTATTTTTTTTAAATATATTTTTTTCTTTTTAGAATGTTTCGTTTTTTTTGTGTGTGTGTTTACATTGGTGGCACTTCAGGTCAAAATTTGGTCTAGCTTTTAGTGCAGTATAGTAATGGATCAAGTTCATATTGGTATGCTTCTTCTTGATGCAAGGGCTTATTTTGTTACAGAAATGTAAGGTCACAGGCCATTCCTGTGTTACTTCTGGTTCTCTAGCTTTTAGTGCAATGACAGATCAGGTACATACTTGATGTATGTACTGTAACATTGGCCTTAGATAATGGTTGCAGATTTGAAGGTCAAGGTCATTTAGAGGTCACTTGGTCATTTATTGTTGCATGTTTCCTGTAATGGTTAAGCACAGTGATGGATCTCAGGAATGGATGAAGTTCATATTTTGCTATATACCTACATGAACCAGGGCCCTTATGTGTGTGTGTGGTGGGGGGTGGGGGCAAGATACGAAAGACAAAGGTAATTCAGGGGTGTTTACTTAAATCATTCTTTGTTAGTAACAAGTACAGCTCCCCCCATTTACACAATATCCTTATAGCTTCAAAATGGACGATTTTATATTGTCAAATGTACTTCGCCAGTTTCTCAGATCATGTAATCAGATCTTTTTCCTTATTTTTAGAACAAAATTATTGCCAAATACCAAATATCATTCAACCTACCTAAAGAAATATTTAAAAAACCCAACACTTTGACATCATAGTTTCAAATTAGACCTCATGGGCTATACTTAGTGTAAGTTACAGTCTAAATTTTCTTGAGTATAGAAGAAACCTGTGTCCAAACATGACATTTTTTGTAAATTCAAAAAGGGGAAAAATGTCAAATTTTCTATGTTTCATGAATCTTAATAAGGAAATCTCATATATGTTTGTAATACAAGTAATGAGCTTTTTATAAGCGTGTTTTGAACGGAAGCTCTTAAGTTTTTTTCATTGAATTGGACAACCTCTTACTCATTTTGTTGAGTTCAAAATTACATTTTTTTCACACGGTGCCATTTGAAATACAGAGCCCTGGAAGGGCCATTTAGGGGGGTCTCACTACATGTGAGGGGGGAGTCACCTGATTTTTTTCACTATTGTTTTGAAATCCTTGACCCAGAATAGTAACCTCCAATCTGATGAAATCCATCCGCTGACCCCCATCTTACAGTAGCCTACTATGCAGCTGCATTATTCTTACATAATAACTCTTAATTCTTTGTAGGGTTGTTAGGGTATCTATATCGTTAATGCATTCAAAATCTGATTTTTAATGATTTTTTTTATTTCATTTTCTCATTAGCAATCACTGTAATGGCCTTTAATCTAAATCCTAGCCACCCAACAATGATAACCCTTGGCATAACTCCTAATTCTTAAATCCTATCTTAATCCGACGCTGCAAACTACAACCTAACCATATCAAAGCGCTAGCCTTAATTTCAGACCCTAGCCTTAATTTCAGACAAGTTAACAGAGGTATACTTGTGGACTTTTCTTTTGTTAAAATTAGACACACAAGTCAAGACATAATGAAGTAATACTAAAGGGATATACCTTTATATAGGCATATTATGTAAGTAGCTCCAATTTAAAAATAAAAGTCCAATTGCAACCCTTTGATGTTTTATGTTTATCCATTGACCACAGCAAATTAGACAATGAGGCCCCAGTCACTATAGTAGTGACCTCTATATCATGATATATATAATTAGCCGGGCATTTGGCCTCTTACACAGATCCTTACAAGAGCATTTCAAAATCCACCTGCATCAGTTATCCTAATTGGGCCATTCCACTCACCGGATACATTTAGCGACATGCTTGCCCGACATTGTCGGGTTTTAAATGATTACTTGTTCCTACGACCGTTGCCGTTTGCAGTATTTTGAAAAATATGTACCTCTACAATATGAGAATGCGACTCTTCCCCTTAGAACCAACGGCTTAAATGTATTGTCCTAAACATTGCATACACCAGCAGCAGCTATGTGTATAAGTTTTGCTGCATTTACTATCACCCACCAGACAATATGATTCATTAACCAGACAATCTGAATGCATTAACATATATAATGACCCGCCACACTCATGAGCATGAGACATCTCCCATAGAAACATGTGAAAGAATCACTTTATGTTCTTAACATTGCATACAACAAGGCAGGCTATGTATAGTTTTTGCTGCATTTGCTATCCCAGACAAGATGGATGCATTAACCATATAATATGTACCCTACACAATATGAGAATGAGAACACCCCTTAAACATTTCAAGAATCACTGACCAAAGTTTAAAGTGTATGTCTACATTGCATACAACAAGGCAGCTATGTATAGATGGTGTGGCCTGTATGTGCTATCGCCAGACCTGTCAATGTTGCCTTTTGCAGCATTTAGAATAACATATGTACCCTACACAATATGTGAATGAACTTTTCCCTAGACCCTCTCCAAGAATACTGACTCTATGTTCTTAAACATTGCATACAACAAGGCAGCTATGGTTTGCTGTATTTGCTATCAGGGACAATAGGATGTTAAACCATAGTAGCTGATACATGAGACAGATCTGCCCTACGGTGGTGGATAGGCTTTTGGTGACGGTTTAGTTAGAGGCGTCATATAGTGAATGAGTCTACAGAATTATCACAAGAAGAACTCAGTCATGACTCGGCCATATTAGAAACTATATGAGGTGCATAGTAGAGTGTAATTTGCCACCTTGACGTGTTTGACAAATACAATCCATGTGCCATGAGTGATGTCAACTACTTACACATCAATTTTTTGTCTTACGGCGAAACGGCTTTTGTGATATGAGACTGTGTCATCTAATAATTGATTGCTGAAGAAATGCATAGCAAGAAGTACTCCAAAAACTTAACATATGGGTACTTATGAATTGCATTTAGCAGAGAGGGTATAAGCAGCTCCCACACAACAGGAACCTGTTGTTAATTAAATCTTTGTAATGACAATATCCGATTAGTGATGAATTTGGCTTGTATATTTTGTGCGGCCACTATAACATGACCTTTCAATAAGTGTAAGTTTGTTGAGTTCTGTTGATAATTTCCCCAATAATTTGCTTTGCAATGTTGCTAATCTCTTATTCACTTATTCTTAATTTCCTAATGGTCTATTTCTCTTCAAATGCAACATAAAGCATCAAGTAAAAATGTTCATTTTAGGTGAACCAAAAGGATTCTAAGAGGGTAAGTTGGTCCATATCAACTAAAACATTGCAAAACAAATGCTTATGTAACAAATCGCTCATTTCAAAATTTATGACATTCTCTTGGTTTTGTTGGAGTAGACAGACAATACCAAACATTATATAAATCCACTCCCAATTTAACCATTAGAGTGTATTAGACTGGATCTACCCTGCAGGGAAAGGGCTTTCTGTAACAAGACCCTAAGATGATTGATTTAATCAATCCCACAATGCACTGCTCTTAGCAAACAGCCAATTGGCGAGGTCATGGACTCTGTACAGAACCTATTCCCTACTTGTGAAAATACAAGACTTTTAATAAATTCATTGGATACTACTATCTTAAAAATGACTTGCGATTCTTAAATTTTAAGTGCTTTTTATCCCGAAATACTGATATGTCTATAGAACAGTAAAGGATAGGTACACTGCAATGCATTATGGGATTGGATGAAAACCCCCTGACCTTACCTCATAATATTGTGTTAAGAACTACTCATGTAAGATTGTGCATTGGTGTACCTACAATCACCTGTGTGTTAGCAGGCAGCTATGCTAGCTTGCTAGCTCAGACTTAGCTCTGAATTTCACTAGCCGATAGAAAACCATTAGGAGTAGTATGAAAGTAAATATATTTTAAAAGAATTGAATTTTTCACAATTTGAATATTAGTCCCAAAAAGTTGCAGTGGATCCAGTTTTTGAGTAACAAAATCTGCCGCTTGTGTTCATAGATACTTTATATTTGAGCCAATTTGTTTCCTTGAAAAAAGTGCCAAATATAGACCACTACAAAAATTCTGCCTCCCGAAGCAAGCATGTCCAATCATGATCCGAAGTATCAGAGCTGATCTGCCCGATGGTGCAAAGGGCTTTGTATGACATCAGACCATCTTATCCATCTATTGATTTGATTGAAGCTAAGCGTGTAAATTATTGAAATTGTGATAGCGTAGTTTTTTTGCCGGTAGTGGATGCCTTTTTTTTCATCCACCATTCGAGAAAATTTCTTAGCAGACATGGATCTTTCAGGGGTGGTGGTACATGCCCAACCTAACAGCAACAGCAAATTCAAAACGGCTTTCAACTTCCGGTTCTTGGCTGTTTTCAAAGACTTAACGGTAGGAGGGCGCTCTTAGATCGCATATCGACGGTTACACACAGACTGAACTAAAGACAGCCTGGTCACAAATATTTAAATCTTCATTACCGTTATGGGAACTTACACTATTTTATCAGTCTGGGTTAACCACTAACCCGACGGATTTTGAAGTGAATAATTTTTTCTTAATTTATCATGATATTACTAAATCTTTTGAAACAAAGGTTTAAAAGAATTATTTTTTTATTGTCACTGGTACCGATTCTGCCGTAGAGAATACACGTAGAATTCCCTAAATGACCGTTTGAAATCCCCAATTGCCCAAATCGAGCAGATCGTGTCCGACCCCCCCCTGGATAGTTACAAAATATTTGTTAGTGAAGAGCAATAGGTGTATTGAGAGGATCTCTATTAGCAAATCTTGCAGGGAGTATAGCTATTACCTTGCAGGTAGTATCTATTGCGTATGAGACGTAATGGTTTACTATTGCTACAAGTATTTCAAACCTGTCCCATATCAGAGCTCATGGAATATAGTCAGGGTTTTCATTAGGCATTTTTTCTGAATGGTAACTTTTTGTACACTTACATCTTGGCAGCATTGGCACTTAATGCAGTGGTGCACACAATGCCGTGTTGGGCAGGTCAATTTTAGCTTCACCATGTGCTATGGCCTAATGCCATATACAAATTCACACAGTGGAAGACCTTGTCACAGGCTTATTATATTATGAACATTTTATGGCTTTTGCCAGATTCAGGATTTTCCCTGTTGTTCAAATTTACACCAGTTATTTATTTTTGACCCTGTGTAGGTCCATTTGGGTCTTTTCAGGCTTTTTTGTCGTAAGGGGATACTCATGCCGTATTATACTTGGAGAACGGACTCTTGCCCACTTGCTTTATAAGATTTATTCTGTTAATGCATCCAGTTGCACAGGATGGAATTAAGTGCAGTAAGCCCATTTCATTCAAAAGTTTTGTTTTTGTTTTGTTTCGCAGAGTATAATTAGCCTTGTAACAGTATAGTCCAAGACTGATTGAGGTGACTTTTTTTTTTGTAACAACAATTTTGTCATTGCTAAATAAATTTCTAAATTTTCTGAACAAACTAACTGTGCACAGACATTAAAGAAGTTGGAATCTGCCACAACAATGCAGAAAACTCAACAGTGACAAAAATTGAGGGCAGTGTTTGTTACATTTGGAAGGAAGTCACTGATAGTGGCTCTAAATTGATTCATTGACTTCTCTGTCGTGTTTACACCAAGATTTACATGGACATATATACCGTGTTGTTCCTAATAAAAGCCCCTGCTGTAATAAACGCCCCCCTACAATTTTTGGATAAAATAATTCAAGAAAATGAGTTAAGCTTACCTAAATCACATGATTTAATGACTGGGACTGTCGTAATCCGTATCATAATCGCTGTTGTGCACAGTTGTAATAGTTTAATTAGTATGGAACTGTGACCTCGGGAGGTGCGAAAACAACGTCCCCCTGCTCGTTCATTTGTTTTATTGGTAATCAGCAAAAATAAGCGTGTGTAAGGTGATTTTTGCAGGATTTTTGACTTTCCATTTTTGACTGTAATAAACGCCCTCCCTTTTGAAAAATGCACCGCCCCCGGGGCGTTTATTAGGAACAATACGGTATGTACATTTTTGGCATAATTATATTATAACCTTTACACCTATTCTATACTTTATTCACTATAAGATGAACATGACCTTTGATAAAGTACATTGAGATAACACTAGGGAAGGCCAAGGTCATAATGCAACCCTTGGGTAGACATACTATAGTAGCTATAGTGTGTTCACTATAAGATGAACATGACCTTTGATAAAGTACATTGAGATAACACTAGGGAAGGCCAAGGTCATAATGCAAACCTAGGGTAAATATACTATAGCAGCAATAGTGTATTTTGGCACAACTTGGAGCCTCTCCTCTGACAAAATGTGTAGAATATAAGTGACAAAAGAATGGGGTCATGTGCCACCTTACACTGAACAGGGTATACATCATGTCCTTTACTGTGTAAATGGAATGAAAACACATGATACAGAATAGGTGTGAAGGCTATGTAATTTTGCCTTTTTTTCAAACAAGCTTGTTTAGTATTAGATATGAAACAAGTTCAATTATGCATACTTACATAAGTTTGGAGAGACAAACTCATTTAAATGTAGACAACTGCAAATCATAAGTATGTAAGCATGCAGACTAAATTACTTCACAATATTTATATTAAAATTAATGACTGCTTAAATCAACACAAGAATTGACAAAGCCAGCCGTCTATGTTAGACACGGAATGCAATAACGGAGTAATCTGACAGCACATTGATTATTAATCAATGTTTTTTTGGTGCATACGTCTCTGACTCGCTACTTTGTCATAACCAAAGTGACATTCTGCACAGATTATATTTAGTCTCCGACTTGATATAAATTTCATCCTGAAATTTCAAGTGTATTTTTATCCACGAATTGCTTCTAGAAGGTGTAAATCACTTTGTGCTGGGGAAACTTATGTGTTTTGTAATATATTTGTTTAAAGGAGCACTTACAGAAATATGTTTGTTGGTCCATGTAAGTTTTTTGCTGAAGAAACTGTGCCAAACTGCATGCATTCACATTTACACACAAACCAGGGCTGTACATCGGGGACTTACAAAATAAACTGTTTTTGTGAAAGTAGACCTAACCCCCTTAAAATGGTCCTTCATCACATATTCTTATTCAGTGGGCGGGGTTTAGTAAGCAACACGCAATACACTCATTGGTTGTTGCCTATCTAATATGAGACGATATTAGACAGTGCGTCGTCGTGCAAGTGTTTACGCGCACGTATATAAGGTTACGCAGTGCACGCAGCTAGTACGGGTTGGTTCATTTTTTAGAGTGGGGAATATTTTTGCCTTTTTAACCAATATTATTGATATAAAAAATATTTTGCGGTGATTAAAACAACCGAAACTAAATAAGAATGAGAATAAAAGATAGGATTTGTTGTTTTGCCTATCTAATATCATGTCATATTGGATGGGCAGTCCAATATTTTTATCGTAGTGGATACCCTGCGCCGGCATCCACTAAAAATATTGGACTGCCCATCCAATATGACATGATAATAGATAGGCAAAACAACAAATCCTATCTTTTATTCTCTAAGTGGTCAATCTTGTCAACATTTCTCTGAATTTTGGACCTTTTATAAAAAAGAGCAAAAAGTGTACCTTTTGCCACTTTGTGGAATTTGAGATGTGTGACTGTACCCCTGCATTCCTCATGTGTGTGCGCTTTTTTATGGGCCTGATATCTATAGACATACACACACACACATACACACACACATACACACACATGCACACATGTGTGCAAACATGCACTCATTAACAAATGTGCTTGCAACAAACATGCCATGAGCCCAATGTGCATACACAGTCATAGACATCCCCCATACAGAATTGCACACTTAAAATATGCATCGTTGCTATTTTTCAGAACATTGGAAAAGAATTCTGGATTGCAGATTCAATATTTTCAAGTCAGTGAAGCCTGAAAACTTGTACAAAATCACACAGTTGCTGACATTTAGCTCCAGAATAGAACACCCCTTGGTTTCACAAAAAGTGTGCGTCGGTTCAAAAGAAATTTTCAAGGAGGGATCGCTAACCACCAGGACTTGGGCTCATCTCACATGGCACCTTACAACATCAAGGATGAAAAAGTACACTTGACTCCTCATGTCCTTTTTGTGGAGCAAGTGAGCAATTACTTAATGGGTTTTCATCTCCAATTTATTACAAGGATTTTCCCAACCTGTTTTCATTTAAAGAGTTTCAAAGAGAGAGAGAGCGAGAGAAAATACCTGTTCTACTTAATGGGATGAGAGAGGAAAAACAGAGGGAAGGGAAGGAAGATGAATGATGGGAGGGGAGGTAGGAAAAGAATAGATGGAGGGATTTATATACAGATAAATCTATTTATTGATCGATGATAACTGCATCAAAAAACAATTTTATGTTGGTTAAGGGAGGAATGAGAGAAAGAGAGGAAATAATATGAGATGGTGGTCAAGAAGTGGAGAGAGGATACGGTAGTCATTTTTGACACTTTACGAAGGTACGTGTGCGACTCACAATGCAACTCATTCCGTAAGGAAAGCAGTAACACTATTATTAGATGACATATTTTTGCTTTGACGGGACATTTTTCCGAGACAGCGGTGAGAGTTGTAGGGAGGAGCAGATGATTGAGAGTGGGAGAAAGAAGGGGACAGGTGATCTCCCATGAATGTGTCGCTTGTTTGTGAATCTCTCCTCTCACTTGTCTGCCGTTTTTCGTGTCCTTCCTATTCGTTTTCCACCATCCCTCAAGCATCTTCCTCCCCATCCCCTTTTTTTTTCCCCTCCAATCATCTATCTCCTCCGCTATCCATTTCTTTTTCCTCCTCCTCTCTCTCTCATCCCCCACTCTCCCTATCTCTTATCTTCTTGCTTCTCCTCTAAGGAGGGAAAGGAGTGAAAAGGGTAAGGGAGGAGAAAGATGCCCTGTGCATTTATAAGACAAGGCTATTAATTTTTTTAGATGAAAAGATTCAAGTGATGAGTTAATTTATTTCTGTGTTCTCATCAATTCAGTTGTTGAGTCATCCCGTCCCAGACAGAGAAGATAGGGAATATCTCATCACTATGTAAACCATTAAAACAAGATAACATTTACTCCACATGTCGTGTTTTAGTTGCGATAGCCACTATAGTCGCCGTCACAATTAATTCTTTTCTGAAATAGGCGTCTGCATACACGAGCGAAATTTGCGGGTGTCACGCGCAGACTATGTATTTTCCCTTTACGCATGTGTCTGGTTCTTTTCTGGCGGATGCTGGCGTGTCTGATGCAGGAAAGAATTATGACGGAGAGTATAGCTACTACTTTGTTAACCTGGATTCCTTTAACATAACTTACATAAGTCTGGCAAGCATCCAGACCAAATGATGCCCCCACAATATCAATGATAACCACACTGATCATGACTTGAGCATTAGCAGCATGGTCCAAGCTCTTGGGGCAGGAAGTGTTTGAGTCCATCCTACATGCACCAGTTTGGGGAAATTTCACCTTATAATGTCATGTGTCCACAAAAATCCTGTTGTCTTAACACATAAAACTAAACTCTGACTTTTTAACCTTATTTTAACCCACAAATGCTTGTACTTAGGGAATTTTTTATAGCATGATCATGAAATGTGGTTCTCAAATGTCTTGAACATGTGTTTAGTACAGTATAGTATATAGGCACATTACAATGCATTATGGGATTGATCAAAAACACCCTCTGCTCTTGAGGCATGGCTTGGGTAATTGTAGGTATCTTAACAAACATACTGTAAAATAAAGAAAAAACATGACAATCCAAACCAAGAAAGATCGGCAGGCAGCTATACTGAAAAATAAGACTATGAAGCTAAATGCTTGATATTGTGTATAACATTGTTTCAAACTTAGAATAAATAGACAGAATAGAGTAATTTTAGAAAAGAAGATCGCTTTTGTTGCTCAAGGTGATGTAGCATGATGAGGACTGCTGCTTTGCACTTTTCTAACAGGTTATGCATATTAATGAGCTCATTTGCATACTCTCAATAAAATGTGATGAATTCACTCTACCACCCAAACCCAACAGTTTATTAACTTCTAGTACAGTAGAGTGATAGAGCATGACAAGGTTTGGTGCTGTTTTTTCTGACAGATTATGAATATTTATGAGCTCATTTGCATATTTTAATAAAATGTGATTACTTTTTTCTGTTAGTCTGATTTCTTCTACAGACACTTATTGCTTCCAATTAAAAACCTACCTGTGAGCATCAGCGTAATTATGCACTGCATAATCTGCATTATTATTTTGCATGAAATTGGGTTGGTGTCATTTTAAAGCTTAGTTACCTAAGCTTTATGCTGTATCCAAATTGGAAATTTCAGAAATTGAACTTGTTCACATATATCCTGCTGCATATTCAAACCATGTTAACAGACTGTCAGTGATATACTCCAATACTGGAGTGACACCAAATCTTTTGTATAACAGATCAGGGGATGCAAATTCGTCTGAGATTGCGAGAATCAAATTTACTTGAAATGACAACACTTAACACGTCATTCGATGGGAGAAATTGATTCTCATACCTGGATGCTACGAGTATTACCGAGAGAATCGATTCTGTGATTCTTGTCGAATTTGAACTCCTGAGATCACAACCTTCACTACGCAAATGCTTCACTCAAGACTTAGAAAGTGGTTCTTTATGGCATTATTATACACACTGGTAGTTCTTTCAGAAAGTAACAAAGAAGAAAATTTAAAAATTAGATGCGGATTCAGTGTCAATTAAAAGGAAAGAGGAAGCCTTCATACAGCAACAATGTGAAATGCTTTGAATCAGTTAAATGTCTATGATGCTCTAATAGCATTGCTTAGTTCAATCTTAGCCGGTGACTCACAGCGTACGATTAAAAATGTAGTAGTTTTTTCACACCTGATCGTATTAAACATTGAAGACCCGTCTCAGGTTATGTTATGCGTTATTCCATATGAGTATAGAACTATGACAATAGCTAAAGTCATCACGGCAAAGGATGCCATTTGGAATGCATAGAATTTACAAAAAATATTAACTGATGGGGGAAATTGTTGTGTTGAGTGATGAGTCGGTTTCAAAGTTTTTGCTGGTGGTATTGTAACTTCTTTGCTGTGGATTTTGTGAATTTGGCAAATTATCTCAAATTCTAGCATTAAAGAAAAATCAATTTTGTATCTAAAATCACTTTTTTTTATTTGTTTGAAATTGTGATCTGAGCCTTTTCATGTGTTTGTTTCTTTTGAACAGTATAGCACTTATTTTAATCCATTTAGAGCACGAAAACCGAAGAAATTAAATTGCATTTTGACGTCTTTTTTTTGGTTAAAAATTAATCTATTGATATCAGAATGCTAAGTTGTGAGCAGGGATTTTATGTGGTGTTGAGATGTGTGGCTGAAAGGTATTAAAGTAGCATTATCAGGATCTCGGGGATAACATTTTTAAAAAAATGTATTAATGTACATAGGGGCCTTTTTTCCAAATTAACTTTGAAATTAAATAGAAGTGACTATTTTTTCATTGTCGGGGCAGAAAATTTGCAAACAATTTTTCCCAAATGTTAGAAAATTTCAGTCACACAACCCCACCCAAAACCAAGTCAGGAACCCCCAGGTTGTATAATTTCATAATAAAATTTGGAATTAGGTTTATGAGTTAGATTACTGTTACACAACGTGACTAGGCATTCGAGTTAAGAAGACCTAATTAAAACTCGAGCTGTGAAGTGAAGCAGCAGCTAATGTTAAGAATTAACTCTAGAATTACACAAGTCTAATATTTCATCATAAAAATACTAAGTGAAATTGTGGAATATAAAGTCTTTTATCGATTCTCCATACAGCGCCTAGGGGGAAAACAGTTAAATTGAAACCTAAATTCCAAGGCTTCCGCACATGATTGACTCAATATTTTACCGCACAGCCTGCAATTTTTGGGCGTTTGTATATTTTAGTGTTAGATTTTTCACAATGGCCCATCGCTCAACTACAAACCTTTTCGGTGACTCTCTTAGGATATCCCTATTTTTGGAATCATTATCGTCGTCACAGTTTTGTTTTGCACATGTCCTGTGAGCAGATTGTGCTGTTTCTATAGTTGTTCACTAGAAATGAAACATTATACCTTTGATAAAATACATTGAGATAACACTTGAACTAAGCAAAGGTCATAATCAAACCCTATGGACGTTAGACATAGTAGCTATAGTCTATTTTGGCACAACTTGGAGCCTCTCCTCACACAAACAAAATGTGACGAATGTAAGGGCAAGAAGGGGTCTGTTACAACACTGACACGGTTACCTAGATTATGCTCCTAAATTTTAACCCTTTAGGCCTTGCAGGTGTCATATTCACTCAACGATTTAAATGTTTCAATTTTTAAAAAATCCCCCCCTAAAATTTTTTAATTTTTTATTGCTGACCTAATTTGAATCATGACCAATGCATCAGATCATTCCAAAACAAGCCTAGTCTTAGGTCAGTGGTTATTGCGATGGCGTCCCAATGAACAGCCTACTCCCTTCCTTAAGAATATGAATACAATGAATTTGTAAGCCTGATTTCATTTTGGATAATCAAGCTTGTTTGCTCTACTATCTTACAATTTGGATGCTATATAATTGAACATGCAGGACTACCTCACATAGCTTCTATTCAAATTTATTAGGTTTGTAGCCAGCCCAGTGGTTCTGAGGGGCAATTTCCCGGTATGCAACAAATTTCCCCGATCACAAGCAAAAATTACCTGGTGCAGGGCAAGACTCTGAAAATTGGCTTGATTTTAACATGAAATTATGTTTTTTATTCCCGAGTTTGCCACAACAATGTTTTCAGAGGGGGCAATCTTCCCCCCCCCCTCTGCCCACCTGGCTACGGCCACTTAAATTAACAAATTGCATCACATCAGTGATGGAATATACATTCTCACACGACCCATGTTAAAACACAGACACGCTGTGGTAAAATCACTTGTAAGTAACTCTAAGGTTGGTGACCCTATCACGGCCTGATGTTTCATATGTTTTCTCCCTCACGTGGAAAAATATCACCAGAAACATCTGATTTACAAATTTCGAGTCAAATCAGGGCCAGCTGTTTGGATAGTAAAAGCAGAGATGTGTATCAAATTAGTTTCATTTTTGTGGTGATCTGATCAACTGAGGCCAAAAGAGGCAATGTTGAAAATTCATCAACTTACCACAGGGGGTTGATATTAAGCGACTGTCCTCCTTTGCTCCTTTACCCCACAAATATGGCTTTGGAAAATACAAAGTTTGTGCATGCCACCGAAATTCATGGTACTACCTGTAAAAATTAGCCTCATTTTATGTAGTTATGATAAAGTATCTTGTATGCTATTTGTAACCATGAAGGTAACTAACTTTGCATTGCAATACTCGACTAAATAGTACCCTCAAATGAATATAAGTCCTGCTTAGTTTAAGGGGGTGGTACACTGGATGTTTCCCAATGGCAATTTATTTATTTTTCCAAAAGTGCATATTTCAGTTATTTTAAAATCAAATTTGATATGTTTGGTATCAAAATTTAGCTTTTTTAAAAAGCCTTCAATTTATTTATTTTTATGAATCAAGGTTAGATTTTCTTTTTGCTACAGCCCTTGCAGTCTACACTTTCAGGTCCCCTCATTTGAAATCCTTTGGAAATAGTGTTAAATACATTTGTATTTGTAAAAATAACATAATTCACCATATTTCCAATATAATAACAATGCAGAAATTCACAGCTTTCATTTGACACCAATTTTACATTCCAAGTCCAAAGAGTCAAGATTAGGCCAATAAAAGTCAATGTTATGTTTCCCGTAACATTTTTTGCAAATCATAATGAGGCAACTATTTCATTTTTCATTATTCGTAATTTTGAAGAAACGGCCATTTTAACAACATTCAGCATGCTCTAATAGCTATTGTGTCAAACCACCACCCTACATTTAGAAATGATTTTGTAACTGTTCTTTGGTTTAAAATCTACTAAAATTACATTCACAAGATGTGATCACAAGAAGAAACCTGGATATTTTCTTTAAAATAGAAAATAATGAACTTTTAATGGATTTCAGCATCATTCAAAATGCGGGCAGAACTAACATCGACTTTCATACGCCTTAGCACCTTAAGCATTGTTATCCCAGAGTTTTTTACCGGGACTATTTAGTGATGAATCCCAAAATGCACCTATTTTGGGAAATTTCACCTTGCTAGGTCAATTTGCTCCCACAAGACCGATTTCTCTAACACCAAAAACCCTGCCTTTATGCTCATCATTTAGCCCACAAAGCATTAGTCTTAAGTATTTCTGGCAGGATCATGAAATGTCCTGTAGTTCCTAAACCTTTTTGTCCCCTAGTACTACGACAGTAATGTACATGCATGCTTATGGCTTGGTTCAAAACTCCTTATGCAATAGGCATGAGTGGATCAATTCGTTGCATAATATTTATGCTACAAAGAGGGTGTTAACATATAAATACACCTTGTGAGAAGCATAGTTTTGCAGTGTGTTTTAGGGTACATCATATAATGAGTGTAGGTGTTTTTACACCACACATATTAAATAGAAATTTCCCTTGACCTACCTACAGTTAGCAAAATGGATGCCAACGGCAACGCACAACAAACACTGAAGCAGAACAAACCCCTCCACACACAACCCAAAACCCAATCCATAATCTCACCCTAAACCAACAAAAAAACGGCACTATTTATTTTTAGTCAGTTGTTTATTTTAAAATCAAGGGTCATATGCTTTGAGTGTCATATGTAAGTCAGGCACCATGTAAATGGTCCCCTGACTCTTACGCTGACTGCAGGAATTATCCATCTGTAATTGATACCTATAGATTTAATCGATCACTTTTCTACCATTTCTGATGGGTGTTGCTCCCAATTGGTTAGAGCCACTGTGCTAGTGAATACAGAGATTGCCGGTTCAAGTTGTCCAAGCACACATTTCCCCCCCCCCCCCAAGACTTCCAGGTATTGCGCAGCTCCAGGGCGAAAGATTACATGTTTTGAATATGGCTTTTAATATGCATTATTGCTTCTACCATCAAACCACAGTTTGTTTTCCCACATACTTGATGGGGAATATGTGCAAGGCAGGTGTCATATTCAATTGGGAACACAAAGCATTAAAACAAGCCTTCTAAAACTGTGGTTTTGGTGTCACCTGCCTAAGGTGAATGTTCCGATCATCTTTGAAACTCCCCCCACCCCTCCCGATTTACCCGAAGTAGTCTTGATATTGATACCAGATGAAAGGTAGTGTTTTTCTTATTGTCGTCATGATAATTAAGACTCAAATCTATTTCATTCCCAGATATAAACAAAATATGTTGGTATGAGCCAGATGAAAAGGTCATATTTTCCCATTTATCCTGTGAAATTGAGAAGTCCAAATCCATTCATCCCAAGATATGAAACAAAATATGTTGGTTTTTTGTAGTCAGAGGCAACACTAAACTGATGTTTTAAAAGTAGAAATGTGAAATCCCACCATAAAGAAAATCTGAGAATGTTCCTTTCAATGTTATATGGTAATTATATGCTTCACTTGATGAGTATTAACACTTAAGGTACTATCATTGATATGCTAAATCAGAAAAGCGAACAAATTCATCAAAAAAAATCAGACTTTTGCAGTCTGTAACAAGATTAAGTATCCTAACATACCCTACAAATGATAGGACCAGAACCAACCTAAAGACAAACTCGGATATTTTAGTCATTAGTGTCCGTTCGGATACTACTACACACGTATTGAATGCCATGAGATTTCTGATCTTTGAACACTGCCGTTTTCTTCTTCCTTTTCTGTCATTCTTCAGTTTGAAAAGGTCACTTTGATAAGTCTACAGGCTATCCTTGCCCTTTAATCTATTCCTGCAAATATCATAAGAAAAAAAATTATTTTTTTTTTTTTATTGACTCTTTCTCGGCAAGAATTCGCTGATAGTGTCTTTAACAGCCACCTTAAAGATGGCAGAGAATTTAGAAATTAGGTCATGTTCCACTTTATTTTGAATTCAATATCGACAAGAGAACCATATCAGCCCTGGTCTCCATCAAAAAATTTGAATGAACGTTGTTCTTTTTAGTGAATCTTAATCTTAAAATTAGTTGATTAGAGCTATAATCATTTAATTTCTTTTCACTGTGTTATAGAAAAAGGTTATTTCTACTTGACTAGCTTTATTTGAATCCTCAATAGGGTATTAGCATTCAAAGAATTATCCAGTTTGGAAGTGGTGGTTGGTGTTAAGGATCATGCATGGCAACCTTACCTAGTAATTAGGGCCGAAGGAAAATATATATTTTGGGTTGTCTTTTATGAGAAGTAAGGCATGGCTAGTTATTTTGTTTAATTTTTAGTTAGTTATTGGACTAGTCAGAGTAGATCAGTTCTGTGTTCAGATCCTGCTTTCCAATGATGACCCTGGTTTAGGGAACCGTTATGGCTTGAGGCACTCAGGTGGTGTTCAAAAACACCTACTTAAAGCAATAAGAGCACATTTTTTGAAGGGCGCCCCAATTTTCAAGTTGTGCTAGACTTATTAGGCACAGTTGTGTTGGTAATGTTCTAGTAAACTATATCTATGAACAGTTATTTTATTTCCACATTTGTTTCGTATGCAAACACAGAGATTTTGAGCTTTACCATTTACAGGTATAGTTTACTAGCCAATTACCAATACCACTGTTCAAATCTCAAAAAATTTTGAAAAGGGGGCGCTCTTAAAAGTGGGTTATTGCTTTAAATGAACTGATTGTGATTTACATGTACATGTATAAAACTCCTGCATAGATGAGACTGACACTTTGTCTCCTCCAAAGACAAGTATTTTCATGTGATTTAAGATATTTTTGACGGAGCAGGCGTTCTTGACCGTAACGTGTTCATAATTTTTATCTGCTCATTTTCTTTCTTCAAACAATAGTCCAAGTTTAGCGTTGCTTTTAGACGTTTTAACACCCCCTTTACTTTACAAGGTCGTACAGGAAAAAAGTTTGGAAATGTAAGACATCTTTGTATTTCAATGACCAGAAATAAGGAGGTTTTCTAGAGGAAATTGCATCCTTAAAATGAAAATCCCAAAAAGTTTGGGTCTGAAAGAAACTGAAAAAGTAGTAAAACCATGGGTCTTTGAGCTTGAATGAGGTAAAAAATGTGAAAACAATTTTGGAGTCTTCATTACAGCCAGCAGAAGCTAGATCATAGGCCAATTTACTCATGTTGCAAATGATACTATGTAGGCAGTTCTACTCCCATAAAACTACAAGTACAAAGTAATCACATAAACTCCCACACAGTCTTACAAGGAAAATGCCTAGTATGTCGACTTTATACGACCAGTATTTTGTGTATTCCCTGTGTCAATTGGTTTTTGTTCGTAATCGTGCGCTGTGTCTTAATCGCGGCGCATAGTTTCATGGATTTAGAACGCGCCCTTCAGGCGTTTGGTAGTAAGGCTGCGATAATGCGGAACGCATCGCATGATTAGTTTGTACTTTCTAGGTTTCAGAGTTATCGGGTCTACTCAATAAAAGGGAAAGTAAGTCCTTCCACCCAGGGAATTGTGCCTCACTAAGAACATGAGAAATTGGTACTGAATGATGTGGCTACTAGCTCTGTTTCGAGCTCAAGATTGAGGGACGTCACTGCGCTTGTAGTTTCCTTCCCTAGAAACGCTGCGATTAACCTCAGGCATTTCTGCCTTTATGCATGTGAATAAAGGGGCATAATCAAAATGCTAGAGTGAATGCAGATTCATGTCATGGCGTCCCCTTGAATCTTGCAACGACACATTGATAATGTTTAATAAACTTTGTAGAAAACTTTGCAGAAAAGTAAATCATTGTTGAATGCAAGGAGGTTGTAAGTGCCATGCTTCCATTGTCCACAATTCCCCACTACACATAGAACCCCTGTACTCAGGAAAGATAAAATGAGTTATTCTCCTATACAATTCAAGCACACACACTATGAGTTACATATGCACATCCACCAAGAACATAGTTCAGTGAAGAGAAAATCCCGTGTGTATCCCATGAATCATTCCTGTCTCTCTAACCCATGTCAATTGTGTGTCGCATCGGGGCCCAATTCAAAATATTTGTTCCATTCTAGTCACCCCTTTTGAGCACCTTATAGTATAAAATGAACAGTAAAATGGCGATCCTTATGATATGAAATGGTCCCTTAAATCAGTTAAACATTCTCTATGTTATTTTGCTGTTTTTCAACTAAGGACGCGTAAAAATAAATAATCTTCGGAGAAAATTGGTAAGTCTTGCAAAAGTTTCTTTGAAACCATTCAGCTCGATGCCCGGAAGATTTTCTCCCTAGCATTGATCACGTGATCTCACGTGATATTTTTGCCATTTTTTTGAAAGTCGGGCGAGCTGCAATCGCATTGGCTTGTGGATACACACGGATCTTCCTCGTGTTCAGTGGTTTGTACCTGTACATACCTGACATAAAATGACTTTGTGTGCTCGGGTATCAGTAACCACCCAAAAATACCAGGGGTGTATTTTCTGAATACAGTGGTGAATGAAGCTACTGAACTGTGCCCAAGGGAATTGAGATTTTACTAGCTCATAATGACAGATTATCACATGGTCATGCTATTGCATAAAAACCTCATTGCATTGACAAAATATCTCAATTTTATCTTTGCTCAAGTGTTTTGGCTAGGCTTTCAGCCCAGTGATCAGCTGACTGTAGATGGACCAGCAATGCGACAACAGGTGGGCTGTATGGGAATGAAATTTGATCTGTGTTTACTACAACATGATATCTGCATTGTCTGTAATGTGCAATCTAATCTTATAGTTGACGATGTCTGATTCTGCTATCCATCAAGGACACAGTTCATGGGTTGCACTTGTATAATACATTTGACATAACTGACCTTGAGTGACTTGGTATCATATTTCATGCCCCAAAACCAGATGGGTGTATTTTTCTAAATACACTGGTGAATGAAGGTACTGAACTGTGCCAGGGAATTTAGATTTTACTACTCATAGTGTTTCCCCTTCTCATTACAAGATGGTGTCAAATCTCATCAGTAGTTTCTTGAAATGTTCAAAATGTCAGGGAATGAAACAAAAAAATTTGCCTCGCCTGCAGTTTTTGCTAATCTTCAGTGACAGCATGAAAAATGTTGATTGCTGTTAAAGGTGCATGATAGAATTTTGGGCATCCATAATGTAGTCATTATGTAAGTGGTGACCCCCAATAATTTTTCTTACCTTGTATTTTACAAAACGTGCATTCAGAGCAGTCAGTAATAGTGAATATAGAAGTGCTTCTAATCCTCTCTTTATCAAATATAATCAACTTTAAATTTAGATTGTGTTTTCTAGTTGTGGCACATTTATTTCAAAATCTGTAATAACGTTCCATACACATTTTCACAAACATTTTTCCAATGATTGCTAAAAATCAATACATATGCAACAAACAATGCATCAGACTTTGAAGATCCCCATATTCAAAATGAAATTTGGTGCAAAATCATGTGTTACCCAGTCGGTGTAAAACAGTGGGAACAACATACCACCTCATGTTAAAAAATCAAAAATATTGCCATTCTTTTTAAACTTCTTATAAAAAGTATTCATTCAATTATACAAATTGAAACATTAAACAACTAAGTCTGGGACTTGACAGCCCTTTGGCTTATTTCCCAGTACTCTTCCACATCATCATTAGTATGTATTTATACAATTTTATTTTATGTGATGCTTATGTATGTATGTCACATGTGTCTGTGTGGAAATCAATAATTATGTTTGTTATGTTATGTTATGCTAATTTCAATATAAAAAAAAGCTGAACTAATCGATTTACCACCCCTCACCCACCCCGCCCACCCCCCCCCCCCGAGGTCCCTACACCTTTCTTACAGTATCTCGATTGGCTCATTACATGATTAACAGATATACCTCTGAGTAACCATTCAAATTAGACATTCCATATATCTGGTACAAACCTTTTGCGTTTTTTTTTTTCTTTCTTACCATGTCTCTGAAGCGACCTACATCATATACTGTAAAAGTGATAATTTTTTTTTGCGTGTGGAATTTTTTGCTTTCTGTAATTTAACATTTTTGCAATTTTTTAATTTGCTCTTTTCAGCGATCCTCTAGACCTACACACAAAATAAACATTTTCGGCGAGTTAGTAAAGCTCAATCCCTTGGCACAAGTTTCATAGTTTTTCATCACAATGTATTAGAAATACTTCCCGTGGGTTTTTGGGTATGAGATATGATACCCAGATGCACAAGGTCGTGTCTTCAATGTATGACACGTCCAACCCACTGAACTGTGTCCCTGGGGAAATGAGCTTTTGTAACTCATAGTGTCAGGGGTAATACCTCAACATGTGTTACATCAGGGGGGTTTCCTGCAGTTAAAAATCAGTTTAAGCAACATTAGAATATATACGTTCGGCTTGTCCTAAAGATAAGTATGAGGCACGCGTACCACCTGGTGGCGCTTCCCTTTGCAGTGTGATTGTGCTTTGCTAACTTTGCATGCTGAATTAGTACATATTACACCCACATCCTACTTTCCGTACTTCGAGCGGACAGATATAAACAGTTTTGTTCCAATCGATATGGATATAAATCGACATAGATAAAACACCCTACAATTGCCAGTTATCCTGCATATGTGATCGGCAAATGATTGGCAAATATCACTCATTCACAGAGTTGGGTGGGTTGTCTCTTTAAAGGCAAAAAGTTGCAAAGTCCTTCTTGTGTCCAATTATTTTTAAGATAAGACATGGTATATGCTACTAGGAAATTCATTTACAATTTCCTACGCAGCAGAAACCAAAACTTTTATTGGTATGATAGCGCACCCATCACAGTGGTTAACTTCCCATTCATGGACATGCAATGATGATATGAACCCATGGTTTTGAGAGTACCATTATGTGTACAATGCGCAGATAGCACACACTATGCGTTCATATGCTAATCCACCCAGGGCACAGTTCATGGGTTGTAAACTGATACATGCATTGACATGACCTGATCTTGTTGTATTCTCTTGGTATCATATATTATACACAACCACTCAGGGGTGTGTTTTCTAAATACACTTGTGAATGAAACTAGTGAACGGTGCCACAGGATTTGATGACTTTACATTGCCTCATAGTGTCAAGCATTGTTTTGAACTGTTTCCTGTACGTGAATTTTGTAATCTCGGTGCAATGGACTGTGATTAAAATATTTATAATCTATTTGATACAGGGGCACTCACCTATACATGGATAAGGCTGGGATTTCAAACCAGTGGTATGCTTAAATAGAGGTGATGTCCTGAGTAATGGTTGAGCCTGAATATATACTGTGGTTATTCTCTCTAATAACGAGTGGGTTTTCCTTGATCTCTGAGTATTTACACTAACATTCTTAAGTACTAACATCCTCCGCTCACGCGATGGTTGTCTTTTTAAAAAGACTATTCTGTTCTGATGGAGAGGGATTTTAAAAATGTAACAAAACTGTTCAGATACAGTATATAATTGGTCTCAATCAACCGCCATTTTCAGTGTATGAATAACAGAAAGACATAAATGAGCAGCCTTTCAAAGTGTGGCGCCTATGTCTAGGGATGTATTGTTATTATTGTATCAATATAGAAATCATCGGCTATAAACAGATTTTACTGATGGTGATGTATAATGATCATGCAAGACCGCGACGTTGCCGTCCATGATGGAAGAGCCTTATTGAGTCAAGGGTTAATATAATACGATCTGTATTAATAATATCTGTCAATCTACTTTAAAATGGCTTCATTTCATTACCACAACTAATTTTTTGCAAATTCATGTGAGGCTTTCCATTTACCGAAATAAAATTCTTGAATATGGACCTACCAGGGCCAAATACAGGATTTATTTTCCTTGTCAAATTTTCCTCAAACTTTGGATTTGTTAATAACAAGTCATAAAATGAACCCTGTGCACCTTTGTGTGGAATTTTGGAGGGGGTGCGACTGCACCCCTGCATCCCCCCTGCAGGACGGTCCTGGGAACCCTACACACGTGCACTATTAGGAATTATTAGGCAGATATTGCAGTAGAATTTTCTAAAAGTTACCCCACTGTACATAGTGAGATTGATGTGTAAACAAGTTTCAATTTGCAACGCATTGTATGGCTCTTTGATTTTTGAAACGGCTTCAATTAGTGTAAATTACTTACAGCAATCAAGGAATCTTGATGTGGAGATTTAATAAAACAGATCTTCTACTACTGGCTTAAAGGTTTTCTTTTTCCTCTCATTTTTGTTTTTTTGTGTGTCCATTTTCAAAATTTCTTGCTGCAAAATTAAGTATTTTATAGTAAGGCCAGAAAAAAAAACAAGTTTGAGTTTGGTCTCAAAATCACACGCATATTTTTACAATGTTTTTTTGATGACCGCATAATTGTGTTTTTGAGGTTTTACACTCCCTGTCATACTGTACTAACAAATGTCAGTACTTAGGGCACATGTGGTGCGTTGGATCCGCTCGCCCACAGTAAAAAGGTTGTGGGTTCGAGCCCCGTCCGTCGCCAATGTGTCACTTGGGCAAGGCACTTTACCCTCGCTTGCCTCTCTCCCCCAGGAGTATAAATGGGTACCACTATTATTCAATGCTGGGACGGTAAGACTCGCTGTGTGGAAGGATTGGCGAACCCCCCCCCACATCAACATTATATATGGTGGTGTCTGGCCCAAACGCCAGACGAGAGATGGGCACTCCGCCTGCGGGCCCCATTTTTCTTAGGATAAAAAGATGTTCCAAAAGTTTAAGAACCACAAGAATTTCATAATCCTGCAACCTTTCCCTAAGTACTAATGCTTTGTAGGCAAAAATGAAGTCAGGGTTTTTATGTAGGTTTTTATGTTTAAGAATCGGAATTGTTCTGTGATCACATGACCCCATTGAGGGTGAATTTCCCAAAACTGGTGCATTGTGGGATTTGATTAAAAACACTCTCTTACTGCACCTAAAACTAGTTGGCATCCCAATTTGAAGCAAGAAGGATAACAACAAGTTTGCAGCATAAGAATCCTTGGAGCCTAACTTGAGGTGGTCCTGCCTTTCTATAATGTTTTATTGCTTTTTTCCTCTTTCAAATCAATCTAACTGATTCAAAGTAAAACTGTATTAAATCCAGATTAGATCCAAATTGATTGATCTATATTAGACATGGTTTGGTTCCTATGACACCTGCATTGGTCCGTAAAAAAACCTGGATTGGACCCAAATTAGGCTCAGATTGACTGGATTAGACCCAATTTTATCAAGGTCAATCTGGATTTTAAAAAACTGTTTTATGAAACCCCAATGATAAAAATACATCGTTCACCACATGCATGTTTTGTCTCCGCCGTCTAGTTTGTGAATGGGTACAATGTAAATAGTCACCAAGTCCATGAGGGTCACATCTACTACTCAGGACCATTGTATGCACGTTTCATGAAAATGAACACATGTTTGTGGAACAGCGGGCAATTATGTTGGGTTACATTTTGGGCACCATTTTTACCACAGACAGATACACAACATACGCCACGGCACCAGCAATATCACAGACACACTACCAAGCAATCCCTATATGTGCTCTCATCTTTTGCCGACGACACACAACTATGGAAATATAGGATAACTTTCTGTTCTTTCCGCAATTTCAATATAAATAAACATATTTTAACCCCAAATGTGTTCAGTAGATGTGGTATGTAGAGATCCATCAGTGCCCAGTGACCGGAAAACGAGTTAAGCTTGCTAATAATTCCGGTATGCGTACCTACCAACCCAAATTAGAAAAAAAAGAAAAGAAAAGATAAGATTTTCTCTTGTTGATATCGTACGTGTCATTGGATGGGCAGGTCCATATTTTGAGTGGTGGCTAGCGCGATAGCGCTATCCACCACGAAAAATATTGGACCTGCCCACCAACATTAACACATATTCGATATCCAAGATAAACTATTCTTTAATTCTCATTCTTAATCAAAAGCTTTTTTTGTTTTGGTAAATATAATGTTGTTATGACGATTTAAAATATTTAATACATAACGATCGTTAATAAGTTAACAATTTTGAGTACAACAACCCCCTATAAACAAAATGTGTTAAACCAAACACATACCCCCCCTCATTGGCTTGCGCCGCGCGGAAGGATAGTATTTGTTTATTGGGCTGCGGCTCACTAAGGTCCATGACTCGCCTGAGAAATTGAAACACAAGCCAAGCACCGGATGGCCGATAGCGATGAAACAACGATTGGAAAGGAAAAGGTAGGATATAATCATCACAATTAAATACCCGGATAGAAAAATACCTCGGGAAAAATACCTGGATAATACTAGATTCAGCGATCACTGATTCTGGAAACCGTAAACTTAGTGAATAAGGTCATGATGTGATTGTTCGTTGCTGTTCCTGGCAGTCCATCATAAGACAATTGCGGAAGGACAGTGAAATACGCACATATGTTTGCTACTAATCTATCACTTGTAGTTCAAACCTGTGGATGGTGACAGGAATAAGTTGGCATTGTAGTTACTTGGATCTCATATCGGGTAAGCATCAGTTGTGAAATTTGAAAGAGGAAAAAAATCTGATTTCAAACAATTTCTGAAAACAAGACCCGGGCCTAGTTGAGACCAAAAACAGTACCCAAATAGCAAAAAAAAAAAAAAAGACAAGGTCAAAGATAAAAAAAATGAAAAATAATGCTACTATCATAAACATTAATATGTATTTTCGTTTTCTTCTGCATAAAAAGGGTTTTATATGAAAATGAGTTTAAACAACTTCATAACTGTTTAATTCAATAAGTCATGAAAAACACCAGCAGACCAGGGTTAGGTGCCATGCCATGGCATTGGTCTGACTAGCAAGGTAACATGTTACATGCCTAGTGTATGGCCATGGTAATGTACATTGAAGAACCAATGGACAGACTACAGTTAGAAAAGATGGAGGACATTGCTGAACTTGTCTGGAATAATGAGTCGTGTTGCCAGGATGGCTGGGTACTAATGACCGTGTTGTAGTCATGGTAGTGGCATTGGATTGTGGCCTGGTTGTTGATGCACTCATTGGGTTGGAAGAGACGCTGATAAGGAGTGTGTTGCACTCCAAGGTGCGGTTGGGGTGGCTGCATGCAATGATGAGTCAGAGCACTACCCATAGACGTTTGGTGCTGTCGTTCACATCGTTGCAGTAGGATGTAACACTGATGGGTTGCGGTGACCAGAAAGGAGGGCTGATGGTTATTGGATCAAACCCACTGTGAATCAGATTGGTGATAGCTGTCGCTCTAAGACAGTGTTGTGTACCTCTTGGAGGAGTTGGCTTCCACAGAAACCGCCCTCATCCCTTGAAGCCGTGTGTTCCCCAGTGGACAGGAAATACCACTGACCATCACTAGCACCTTGGATCGGTCTCTGGAAAGAGTGGGTCAGACTGGACTAAGCTGCTCAGATTACAGCTGGAAGGCTCAACTGGACACAAAGGGTCCTCCTGTGGCGTACATTCTTTTGTTTGGATATTCTTATCTTTGACCCCCCCGGGTGATTTTTGCTTGCCTCGTTGTATTTCAGCTGTACAAACTCTTCCCATGGCGTCCCTCGATTATCAAAAGAGTCTTTCTTTAGATCTCTCACACCCTCACATCCACGTTACAGAGGTTAAAACTGTAGTGAAAACCATACAGATCTTGCAGGTGCTGGGGGGTGTCAGTGGAAAAGGATTACCGATGACATAAGCTGACTGGAGTCATCCTGGCTGATAGGAGAGAAGCTTTTGGTCTTATCTTTCCCTCCGGCTTCATGGTCTGTCAGAACTCCCACTAACACGTTGTGGCTGCCCTTAAATCAGGCAATCAGCATAATATGAAACTCAATGCCAAGTTGAGCTGAAGTCAGGTGCGGTGTATGCTGGACCGTAGACACGCAAGCCATTTTGAATACTCTTGCCCATCTTGTTTTCTGACTTCCCCATAAAATCTGCGAGAAGCGAGGCGCGCTCTGCCACAGGAAGGACTTCAAACTTTCGTCATACTGCGAGACTTACACCATTTCGTATATTTTAAAAAAAAGAAAGAAAAAAACTGATAGGTTTTGTTTTTTTGTTTTTGTAGTTTAGGCCTAGGGCCTATACAGTAAAGATTCCAGCAACTAAAGGTGCTAACATATCATGCTGTGCAATTATAAATAGAATCTCACGTCAATCGCTCGGGCCTTATCCCGACACGTTAACTTTTCTCGCTTTATGAATTAGTTTTATCCCTGGTTTTTAAATCTTTTTTTGTCTGAGTAAATAAATGTATGAATGTACGTACATTTTGAGTATTTCTCTTTTTTTAACATAACAATTTTTTAATTTTAAAATTTAATTCAAAAAATTTATCAGTTACATATTTCTGGCGTTAAATATTTGGTATTTGTTGTTGTTGTTTTCGTATTTTATTGTATTGTTATTCATTTTGTTGACGTTTTCTCGGGCATGGGGAGGCTTTATGCACTTCCTGGTGTTTGAGGGCGGTGCGGGGGGGTCGGTCAATAGCAGGTGATGTTCTGGAGCAATGTAAATAAGTCACTGGATTAAAAATGCAGTTTTGGTAAAAAACAGCCGAAAAACACGGCTTACTAATAGATCATATCTAACCTTGGAAACGTCTCACACCCCAGTTGGTAGAGGATTTTGTGGTCTTCTCGTCTTTCGCCGCCTCAATTTTTAGGAGATCGGCCTCGGGAGGTCGGGAACACTGATTGCACTGATGCTGTTGTTACCGGGACTGTGGCCGTGGTCGGTACCGGCGCTTGGTTTTCGTTTTCGACGGCGTTTAATGCACTCAAAATATCGGATCTGAATTGCTTCCCCATCTAGATCACTATGTCATAGGATGGTTCATCCAACCCATATCAAGTAAACCATGTCGAAAAAGCAATTCGCGATACCATAATGTCAAGATCACTATTGCCGGATCAATCTATATTACCGAATTGCGAATGCGATGGTGCAGACGACAAGTTGGACATCATATTCTCAAAAGACGATGACGTTGAGATATTTGTTTTATTTAATCCGGATTGTAATATTGAAATACTAAGTACTTCAGTGTTAAAAATATAGATACTTAAAAATTACGAGGGGATTTAAGAAACCACATCATGATACGTTTGTTTACTTAAAAGTACGATGACATGCCATTTACAATTAGAGGCTGCAGACAAAACAAACCCTTTAAATTAGTTCCGGGCAGCTTTGAATTTGAGTTGCCGCGCCGTATGGCAAGCAGGCGCAGTATGCGCACTATCCACTACGGCTATCCACGATCGTCTCATTCGTGGATAGGCAAAATCCAATCAAATTGCGTGTTTACATACCAAACAGTCACTGCCATTAGAATTCTACTATTGTTGTGCTGCTTAGGTTTGTGAAATTGTTTGACATGTGAATGGACATTAACATGTCAACGTACGCTATGAAATGTACTGATTCCTGATTCTAGGATAATCAGGATTCTTTGAAGGCCGTTGAATTCCAAAACTATTTTTAGTTGAAAATATAGTTATATCATTTTAAGAGTAAAACAATCAAAAAACCCAACCCGAAAAAACCAGTGTCATCGCCACGATGCATTACCGTGCATAGGCGTGTTGGCCTATGTTATTGTATATCACGTACGTGAAAATGCTGAACCTGTGATCTATGGCAAGGGTACTTGGCAGGCACCGGCAAATATGGTGGACCTTCTTCCCAGTCTTGGCCCTAGTCTTATACAACATTTCACATCATTTTTTTTTTTTCCCGCCGTATGGGTATCATGGTATAATTACACTAGTGTGTGTACTGTGTGTGCATATAACCAAGCTATACGATGCTCGGTCGCACTTTCACTGTCAGAGTGAACCCACATATTGCATAGGAATAATAAAAATTAATTACAATTGTTATTTTACATTAAAATCGAAATAGTTGTGAGTGTATTAGGGAACTTGTATGAATGGCCGAAATATAAACCGTACCTCCATACAAAGATGTACTCATAACACAATTTTTTTAGAAAAGTGGGATTGGGCTTATTGCAATTTCGCCAAGTACAGAACAGGACTTTGCCTGTATTCCTCAATGATAATGTACAACCTGAAATTAATTACCATAATAATTGATAGGGATATTTTTTAATGGTGCAATGATTTGCCTGACAGTCGGAGCGTAGAGTTGACCGACTGTGATCATCGTAACTATATACCCACCCAAATTCCGTAAACTAGGTGGTACCAATTGGGTCGAGTTGGCCTTTGGGGCAAATTTGAGTAGGTACGTCATACCGGAATTATTGCCAGCTTGACCCCTTACGCCCAAGTGACAAACTGTCGCTTTTGTGTGTCCCTATTTGCCATTCTCACTATACACGGTTATAAGCTGTGTTATTGTTTTGAGACTTGATTCGTTCCCCTTTTTAATGATTCATGTTCCGCAAGTTCCATTTGAGAGTCCCCTGATATTGTTACTTTTAGCACTACCCTTATTGTATAACAGTTAGAGCTTGTATGAAAGAGTTTGAGTCATATATTGATATGCAGCCAAAGAAGCAATTGCAAAGTTTTGTATTGTGGAATTTTTGAAGCGAAAAGAGATTAACAACACATAATAATAGTGATTAAAATAATCATATCAATGTAACTTATGTTGCTGTCAGATTTACACAATCTTGATGATGAAGTTTTATGATTGAAAACAGGCTTTGTATTCTACACTTGATCATTGTCAAATCTTGTCCAATTTCATTGTCTTAGGAATGAAAGTGCCTTCCATTTTTTCTCATAAGAACATGGCAGATATAGGAATGGCATCATAGATGGCCATCAAAAATAATGGCTATCATTATGAGTTTAAGAGAGGGGGATGAGGAAGGAGAGGGAACAACAAAAAGAGGAGAGAAAAGGAGCAAAAGGGACAGAAGAGAACAAGGGAGAGTTAGAAGGAGGTATCGTGAGAGGACTGAGGAGGGAGAGAAAGAGGGATGGAGAGAGTGAGTGAGTGAGGGATACGCGGAATGAGGGAGGGAGAGAAAGAGGGATTGGAGCGGCTAGCAGGCGGGAGGGAGAGACCGGTATCTGTAGGGCCGGAGGGTAGGTAGAGTATACCCTAATCGAAACATCAAGTAAATATATCCATTTCCAGATTGTCCATATACAACATTCTCAATCTGCTAAATTTCCACTCAACAAAAATAGACAATTCGATTTTTAAAAAACATTTGTGTTTGGTAATATCTTATTTTCTATCTAACCATTTCTTATCTTAGTACCTTTGATGAATTGAACATAACTTGTGTTTCTTCTTGTTTTTTCTCTCCCCTCCTCCCTTTTTCAAATCTGCAATTATCTTTAACTATGAATCTCGGGAATCTCAGGATCGGAGGAGGAGGACATCATCAGCAAGGCCAAACGCAGAGTCAAATTCAGCAATGACCCTATTAAGGTAAGCTTAAAGACAGTTGTGATTGAAAAAGGGTTGCACCATCTCAGAGCATCCTACTCCTGGATACTGCTAAATTTTCGGAATTTTCCTTCCCAAAAAGGGACTGAAAATTGCTGAAAGTACACAGCTAGATTGTTCATATTAGTAGCTGCACAGCTATGAGTTAAGTAGATATGGAATACCTACAGTACACAACCAATTTCTTCATGGGAGCACCTTTGAAGTACCTGTTAAATAGCCATTGATTACCCACCCGCATGGATACCACATCGCCAGCCGCAAAAAATCATCCACCAAGGTACACACACACAGTACCTTAACCACTAGTCACCCCATAAGGGAGTGAGTACCTGTGCAGGTACTCCATGCAAATGAGCTTTGAGCTCTGTGTGATTATTTTAGTAATCTTATCCATTACTTACATTTTCATCACCTGTGTTACATATTTTTACACAAAATGTCATATACAGGGGGTTTGGTGATGCTGAACTCAAATATAGGTGTTACTAAGCTTGAAAATGATCAAAAATGATAAAACAACAACAGAATGTTTAGTGCCCTCTAAGGGCCAAAGTGCTGCCTACTAAGCAGCTGGTAGGGGAGTACCTGTGAAGGTACTCCCGAGTAGCTGCAGAGGTACTCTACTACTGGTGGCCTACATGTGTACTTTTCAGTCACATAGCAGGCAACTCCAGAGTACATAGGATAAGTACTGCTAGGTAAACAAAGCTGTTATGCACCCAGTGGCCTGTGTACTGTATCAATTATGCATCTAGGGGGTTACCCTTGGAGAAGAGCTTAGAGTACACCTGGAGTAGCCTAAGCTCTGGGTAACACTGTAAGAATCTGGTTGTGTATCCTTAGAAGTGCAATCATAAGCCAGGATTTTAAGATGGGAAGCATTCACCCAGTAGCTGCCTGCACTGTCTTAAGAGTCACTGTGTAGTTAACTTTGGCTCTCAGCACTTAAGGTATTTCTTGTGTTCTTTTTTTTCCAATATTTTTGGCATATATTTTTGATTTTAAATACAGTGTGTTAAGTCACAGAGCAGTAGTGCTTCAAATCTTGTTTTCTTACGATTTCTTTAAAGTTAGTCTGAATTTTTCAAGATACAGTTGTACAACAGCATATCCACTTGACTCGGCTTAAAGGGATTCGGTCTAGAGCACTAACAGGGCCATAACTGATGACACGCATATCTTGTTTTGAAAGACCAGGGGACCTATCCATTGTGAGGCTTGATCACTAGAGGGCAGCAAATACTCATATAGAAACATTAGCTGGAAGTGAGACACTCATCTAGTGGATGCAGACATGGTATAGTGACATGAGTGTCACTATATCAGCGACATGATTTAAATGTATGACGTATCGGTGACATGATTTAAATGTATGACGTATCGGTGACATGATGTATGACGTATCGGTGACATGATGTATAAGTGACATGATTTAAATGGTCATGAGTGTAAATTCAGACTGAAAAGGAAAAAGGGGCTAACAAAATTAACTCTTTCAACCCTAACATATCGTCTAACATGTGAATTCAAGAAGGTCGTAAGTGCAATAACTGCAATTGATTAGAAATTCTCATCAAACATAATATTTTGCCAATTTTTTAGTCAGTGGCTTTTGAAATGTTTCTTCAGGCAACTGTCGCCTGAAGAACCATTTTAAAGAGCCATTGACTCAAGGGAAAAATTAAAGTGCATCCTAATACATGACAGCACACAGATGTGATACATGACAGCTATTGCAGTTTTATGTGCCTAATGTTATGAATAAATTTGATCTATTCTGGGAGAATTTTGTATTTTAACCCCTACAGAAATAACAACACACTGGTCTGGGAGGCATCATAACATCAAAACACACCATCAGAATCATTTGAAAAATAGCATTTTCTCCTGGAGGTTAATGAACCATAAACAAAAGTGAAGGTGTTAGGATCACGAAATGTACTTTAACTGCTTATTACAGGCTACGATATGAATTAGACCAGAAACGGGAAGTATTTTCTTAATCTAGTTTATTTTCTCCAATGCAGCTTAAAGAAAGCATATTAAAATTCATGTATTCTGTTCTCCTCCATCATCACAAATCCGTTCCTGTCTAGTTGCTTGCATATTTGTACCAATTTAGTTTTGCAGAATATTGAAAAAAAATGTCAGGATGATCTATGTTTACATTATATAGTGTTAGTAAGTGCCTTAAATGATCAGGCGCTGTAACACATGGGTACATTTTACCTTGTCGCCAACATGTACAGGCTTCACAAAAAGGTTGCTCGGAGATGTTTGGTAAGTTGTGCAAAAAAAAATGGGAGGCAGGAGTCTAAAAAAAGTTGTTGAAACCTTTTAATGACAGTTACAAAATGTCATGGGTTCCAAAATTGCTTTGAAATAAGTTTTCAGAGTTTAAAACCTTTTTATAGTATTTGTTAACACTGAAAGCAACCGTCGGTTTAAAGGGGCATTTCGTGATCCACAGCCTCGTCCCCCCGATTTACCTCAAAGAAATTGAGATTTTTATATCATCTGAACTGTTGACCCAAGAAGAGTATGTGTACCTAATCTTATGTGCAAATTTGATTTAATCTTGAAATTTTGTATTTTCTGTCTGTAAATGGACAAAAATTACAACAGATTGGCCTATGGGGCAGCGCGATACAACTAATTTGCTCATAACATCAATACGTAACATCAGAATCAACTGAAATTTAGGAAATAACCTTGAGGCTGTATCTTGTGAATCATAAACAAAAATAAATGTGGTAGGATGCTGAAATGCACCTTTAACAATGATCATATTTGTTTGAAATTGGTAAACTTGCAAATATTTTTGACAGTTCCATTGGAAAAAAAAGCCAATGGAAGGTGATTGTTCAATGATTTTATATTGCACATCCAGGGGCTGAAGCATATTTGCACACCCAATTCACTATGAGTTACAATATGCTCATTCACCAAGGACACAGTTCAGTGGGTTGTACTTGTACATGCACTGACAGGAACTGACCTTGTGTGATCTGGGTATCACATATCATACCCAAAAACCTGGGGTGTATTTTCTAAATACATTGATGAATGAAAGCTACTGAACTGTGCCAAGGGAATTGAGATTTAACCTGCTCATAGTGATTATGTGACATGTGATTCTAAAATTAGGTTACTATTCATCTTATCAATAAAAAGAAATTTGTCAAGAAATCAGCAATAGAAATTGATTGATTACTCTAATTGAAGAGCAAATTGTGTTTTAAATTTTTCTGTATGGATATTGAATGCTGATTAGTGCCTCTTTTTGTAAGTTGTGTTAAAACTGAAATTCTGAAACAAGTATGGAGTTTCATGCAATTCAGGTGTTTTAGTTTTTTCTCTTTGTATGAAACAGTGGATATTTGGTTGTGCATAAGGCTCCCAAAATGTTTGTTTGACATAACCTGACCCACCATAAAAAAACCTGCCAACTCAAAAAATTTATGCAAATTAGCACAAAATAAATTTTTAAAAAATTATGCCGATTGACCTATGATTTTCATTCACAATCTAAAAAAAAAAATTACCAAAAATTAAAAATAAGACAACAAAACAACTATAACAAGTAAAAAAATCTTTGCTATGTCATTAAAAAAATGAAATAGTAGCATGTTGTATTGATCTTAGAATAACATTGTGAAGTTCATCGTAAAAAAAAAAAATCCGACCGACTGACCCCAATATTTTTCCTCCGTTCGCTGGCAAACAGACAGATTTGGTTTTAGGCCTAATGCCTATCTGATATTTTTAGATCCATATTTTGGGGAACAGTTCAGGAGATCTATGAAGTATTTTAAAGTAACTAATTTAATAGAGAGCTGAATCTGTCCCATGTTATTTGAAAAGTGAGGAGGGGAGGCATTATTTTCTTAATTTTTAATTTTATTCAGTACCTAACTGGCATCAGTATAGTTTTAATCATTCCTCAGTATGTTTGTAGAAAAATGAGGCCTTTTTAAGGTTTATGGTTCAATCACTACTAGACTGGTCTCCAGGACTCCAGATTTTATTGCTAGTGGTAAAAATATTGGTGTCTAAAGAAAGCTAGTATTTGTCTCATTTACTTGGTGAAATTTGAGGGCTAAAAGATGATTGGTTTGGATGTTATGAGGGAGAAGGTGCCCCATTTTGGTTGACAAATATTAATTTTACAAGGTATTCTATGGGGCTTACAAAATGTTTTTGTGGGCCGCCAGCATAGCTGGCAGGACCACTTAATAGCAATCCATTGTGCATGTGTAAGTGTGGCTGTGTGTATGTATGTATGTGTGTATGTGTCACTAAAATGTTAGTTCTTTATGGAGTGGCTGACAGCTTATATTCTTTCTTTGAATGTAGCGAACGCAAAAGCCGAGATCTGCAAATTTCTAGTTTGTCTGTTATATCAAATCTAATTGAAATATCAGCATGAAACTTTTGAAATGGGGTGTTGGGGTCAAGTTCATTCAATCTAGATGGAAATTGTATGTAATTAAATTGGGCCACCACCTTAATGATTCTAATGGTTAACTTCCCAAGAGTATCACAAAATACTCAAAAGTGATTGAAGTTACCATAAACTCATATACTACACACACTGGCCAAAAGTATTGCAACATGCAGAAAACGAAATTCATAATCACCAGCTGATTTCAAAATCCTACCACGAATTCTTGACCACACAATACGTATTAAATTCCAAAGTTGTGTTTTTCATACAGATGTTATTCCCCAGAATCCAAGAGGGTGAAAAAAAGTTTGATTTGATTGTCATGCTCCCTAAATATGGCACATTAAAGGAGTGCGAAAGACTAATTTTGCCTGATTGCACTCTAGAAGAATACAGCCCAGACACAAAGAAATGGCTTTAAACAGCCAGTTAATGGATTGTGTACGGTCATTAGGGTTTACGTAAAGTGCAACGAGAAAGATTTCAAATAACAGGTGTCCCTAAAAAATATGAAAATTCTGATTTGGCACTGGTGTCAACTTCTATCATAAATGTTCCCCATCGAAAGGATTCATCTGAGAACTGATTTTTTGATACCAAAATTGTGAATTTCTCTATTTTCGTCATAGGAGCAAATACGAATTCATCCTATGTTTTCTATTGAAATATAAGCTATACAAATCACATTTTATTTCATTTTAAGTTATTTCTGTAGTCAAATAAATGGTAGGAATCTATTGGCATGTCTAAATCATATGAAATCACTACTATCACAGAAAATGTGGACGACTTAAAATCTCTCGTTGCACCTTTAAAAAGTTATGAGAGAACATCAGAGTGGTGTGGGTGGACCGGAAATGAATAATCAATGAAGATTTCGTCTTCGAAAAATTGGATTAAAGTTTGTTTCCAGTTATACACTTGCCCTCTGTCTTGCCGTTACTTCCAGAGTCCAACGGTAATGAACGTGCTCCCATCTTTTATTGACTCTCATTGGTTCCGGTCCATACAACCACCCAATTTTCGACTAACCTTAACGTAAGAGACCCTGACAAACCCGTAAAGTTCATTTAATTACTATTTTGCAACCATTTTGACGTTCCGGTGCCTGTATCCCTTCTGGAGTACATCGGCCAATTTATCATTAGCCAGCTCCTTTAACCCCGCCATAGTTTTAGTGATTCATGACAATCAAATTAACCTTTTTTGCACTACTTGACTCTGGGGAATATACTGTTTGAAAATCAAATCTTAACATAATTAGGTAATGTCTAGGCAGGAACTCCTGATACAATTTTATATTAGCGTTTTTGATATAATTGCTTTCCTGCATGTTTCAATACTTTTGGCCAGTGTGTGTAGTTAGCAATAAGGATTTAACTGAATCTTAAAACCTAAAAAATATTCAAATATTGGAAATTAAAAACTATTAATAATTTTTTTTCAAAAAAAGGGTACAACTCTTGGTATATTGGATCCGAAAGAAATTTTGGAATTAAGCTATGAAGGGTGATAATCTCTTTTCTTTAGAAACCGAATATTTAATGTTGTAATCATGTTAAGCACCCGCAAAGCGATACTATCAGTGATTTTCTTAAAATGTAAACAAACCTATACACATAAACTCCTAAAACTAACCGATATTTTTTCATTCACAGGCATTTGTGGCTTTAAATTATATTTTCAAGATAAGCAAATACAATATTTAACACACAATAATATTCAGAATGTCCGTCATCTTTTTTAAGAGAAATTTTGCAAAACGTTGGGCACGTTGGAGTTGAAATTGTTTTTATGTGGTGTGGATTACGGTAGGATTATCGCTACGGCTTTCAGCCCAGAGCTGTGAAATCTCATGAAATGTTGGTAATGGTGAAAGAAACATGTGTGCCAAATTTTAATTTTTTCCAAAGGCTTTTTAGAGAATGTTCCCATATGTGTTTTCAATTCCCATATACTTTGTACAGGGGCTGAATTTAGCATATAGAAAATGACCAAAATGGGGCATTTTGTGAAAAATACACATTTTATTTCATATTTCTCAAGAATTGATGAGTTATAGATTGGTGTTTTTATTTTAATGGGTTACACCTCTAATGCACCCAAAGCCAGCAATTTTAATAATACCTGCCACATGTTATGATCGAGATCTCGATCACTTGAGCACATGTAAGTTGTTAAAGAATATAAAAAATCCATACATTTTTTATTTTGCTGTGTGTATCAAAAGCAAAAGGACAGGGGTCGACAACACTTTTTTGTTGAAGTATTTCTAGAAATACTGAGTACCACTTTTCAGATTTTTTCCTAGAAGAAACTACAACTCCCTGGGATAATAAGGTTGTCTTAGGAAATGACATCAAATTTAGAAAATTCTCACGTTAGATTTTGCAGATTGAGTGTTTCTATTTGAAAATAATAAGGTGTTTTTAATTTTTTCCTAAATATTTTTCCTAAAATAATTTTTCGAAAAAATTAACACTTGATTCCCAAAAAGCTAAGTGAGATTTTAGGTAGTTTGTTTATACACACATCCCTGGGGTTTTCAGCTTTAAAAGCACCTTCCATTTAGCCTGGAAAAATTATTTATTGTAAAAATTAGGGAATTTTTTAAAAATAAATACAAAACACTAAAACACATCACACAGTCTTGAAACTGCACAAATTTGTGGAGAGGAGGTTCAATCCTTACCATAGTCAAGTTTGGACTAAATTGATGTAGGCGTTTTGATTTTATTAATTTTTCTCTAAGACCATTTTATCCGTGATACTACCATTAAAGTATTGTTTTGTGAGTGTGAGAAATTTAAGTAGACCAGACTTGCATTCATTACCTTTTAGCATGATTTAAGATTCATACTATGAATAATCAGTTTTTTGGTAAACATCAATATTCTTCAGTTGAGTTTTGTTGACGCTCAGCATACTTGTAGTTGTTTGGCAATCAATCTCCCACCAAGTGAGTCTTCAGCGGCAGTATTTGGCCATTTTCATTCAGAATAACTTTTTTAAGTGGTTATTAAAGTTTCACTTTTTCAGGAGAAAATATAAAATATTATTTGTTTGGAAAGGATTGCATTTCAATATTTATAGGAACTTTGTTGTCCAAATTAACCCATTGAGATTCAAAAATTTTGACAAAAGGTTACAGAATATGTGTATTAATTCATATTTTATTAATTGAAATAAACTATAAAACATTGGAATAAATGTGTAGTTAAACACTAGATAAATTGGGGGGGGGCTTTTGAGAATAGATGTGCTGATGTCTTCTCACCTCTGAGAGGAGCTCTGGTAGACAGACAGTTACTGCCCTCTGTTTTGATGTGAACAGTTTGGCACGGGGTAGAACACAATCTGTCTAGATTTGGGGCATTGGGGATTCCAAACGTTATTTGGGGAATTGCTATTTGGCATTTACTATGGCAGTCTTGTCCCAGTGACATTACAAATCATCTCTTAACCTTTGTTCAAAATCTTAGTAATATCATGATACTTTTAGGGAAAAAATATTGACTTAAATCCGTCGGGGTTAGAGTATTAACCCCGCTGCAAATCATAACGTTCATTTTAGATTTAATTATCGTGAACCAGCTTAGCCTTAAGTCAAGCCTGTGTGTGACCGTTCATATGCGTAAGAGCGCCCCTCCTACCGTTAAGTCTTTGTAATAAGAATCGCACTCAGGTTACGCCGGAAGTTGATGCTGTTCTGTTGCTGTTAGGTTTGGTATGTCCTACCCCCTGGTTTGGCAGTATTTGAATAGAGTAAATATTAATAAATTCAAAATTCTAAATTCAAAATTTAAAGGGCCATAGTCCTTGTTCACTATAAAATGGATCACAACCTTTGATAAATTGCATGACCTCCACGCTCTACTCATTTCTGATTGGCTAATACAGCATATATTCATTTCAATAACCAGTTGAAAGGCAGCTTACAAATATTTAAACTCAAGTCCTCTCAGCCCCACTACAATTCTTACCATGGTGCTGAGTGGCTCAAAAATGTGTAAGTTCTGTTGTGACCATTCAGCAGGTTGTACACACTGGGTCACATTGAAATTTGAGGAGACCAGGGTTGCCATGCCCTTTCTGAGGTAAACCTACTTTGGGATATATGGTGTATTTTGCCAAAACCGGGAAAATCTCCTCTGGCAAAAACCTATAAAAAAATCAGCATTTTTCATCAAAAGTTCACGTTTACATGTTAAACCAATGATTAAATCTAAATTTGTGATTTCTTGGCTGCCACAATCCTCGATGGCATGCAGTTTAGTCATACTGCCCTCTTTTGAATGAGCAATATTGGATTGAGTTGTAATGAATGATATTAAGGATATGCTTCTTGCTAGCAGCATCTTCTCCCCACTGGGATCATAAGATGTGTTATAGTTATACTGCCCTCTGTTGAGATGAACAACTGAAAAGGTACAGTTGGGTAATTGAAAAAGTTTGAAAGTCCATTAAGCATAGCTACAGAGCTCCCTCAATAGTGATCTTTTAAAAATGTAATTGACACACTTGTTTCATAGGTGATTTAAAAAAGCTTTGTCAGTGATCTTATTGTCCTGCAGTATGTTAGTGCTATATTAATGGTAATCTTGTTCAGATAATATTTCAGATGGTGTCATATCGCCAACTATATTTTACTCTTAGAGTTGAATCTGGAGAAGGTTTATGTTGACCATTTAAACCCCCCATTCATTTAACATGCCATTTTTTTGCGAGTCGGTATCACAATCTCTCAAAATTGCAAAGTTTTACTTGAATTGATCTTAACACACTATGTCTAGTAAAATCTTTAATTCCCTCTGGCACAGGTCAGCAACTTCCTTTCACCAATGTATTTAGAAACTCCTACACCCCCTGATAACCCAGATACACCCAAGGTCAGTTCATGTCAATGTTTGTAGGTACACATACAACCCACTGAACTGTTCCTTGGTGGATGAGCATATTATTGAGGCAAAAATTACTCCATTTTGGTCGACCAATATTATTACAAAGTAGTTTTATGGCGCTTACAAAAGCTGTTTTTAGCTCTCACACGTCAAAGGATTGAAATATTGGGTGCCAAACTTTACAGATAGATTTGGGGGGTGAATACCATTCTATTACAAGAACCATATATATATATAATATACTTTATATAGGGTCATCCCCTTTATCTCGACAAAAAGCCAACTTAGTGAGTATATTTCCCTTTCTTTAGACTAGCTAAACTACGTTTGAAAACACAGTAAATTTAAAAAATTGTCAGAGTCTGTTAATTGAAAGTTGGTCTTTGCCCGTTTTTTTTGTGGGCCGCCAGCTATAGTCTGTCAGTACTGTCTGTACGGACACTAACTACAACCGTAAGTTGATGGAGATTGCCGTTTCTTGGAACACTGCCATTTTCTTTCTTTTTCTTCTGTAAATTCTTCAGTTGGAAAAAGTAACTTACGAGAGTTTCTACAGACTATCCTTCACTTGTTTAAGCTATTCCAGCAATTGAAGTATTTTGACTATTTTGGTAATCACTGATAGTGTCTTAAAATCTAACACCTAACCGTGGGTCCGCCAGCTAATAGCTGGCAGGACACTTAGCAAGCCGTTGTGCGTGTGTGTATTTGTGTGTGTATGTGTGTTGGTCAAAAATTGTTAAGTTTTAAAATTGAACCTCCATTAAAATTTTAACTTCAATTGGAACCAAACTTCTGTCATAGGTGCACAATGGATCCCATATGTTGATGAGGTACACAGGTTATGTTTGAAAGGTCACAAGGTCATGTGAGTCAAGTTGAAAAATGGGCTCAAAAATGTAAATTGATCTAAATTGAAACTTGAAGTTCATGGGGGGGGGGAACCCAACTTTTGTCATAGGTGCCCAATGCATCTCTCATATGTTGATGAAAGATCAAGGTCACGTGCCAGTCAAAGGTCATGGGCGTCCCACAGCTTATATTTCTTTGAATATAGCGAGCTCGAAAGTCGAGAACTGCAAAGTCTCGTTAAGAAGTATTTTGTTTTACTATATAGCCATTGCTGACTTCATAGAGGAATGAACTCAAATGTCTTCAATGAGGATGAAATTATGGCTGGAGAGCCTGTGTTTTTCTGATTTTTTGAAACTGAGTCTCAGTCTATTCATCTGGTATAATAATAATTTATATGGCACTCTACAGGCTCACAACAGCTCCTTACAACAACTACTTGAAATACGAAATTATATACAACATATAAGAAAAATAACAAATCCAAAGTTAAAATTTGTTAAACATCGGCACTAAGTCTGTTTTTCAGGATGCGTTTAAAGAACTGGTGGAAGGTGCCTCTCTAATACTAACAGGAAGCTTGTTTCACAGCCTAGGACCAATTCCGTTAAATGATCTGTCGCCAAATCTAACCTGGGACGAGGTGTAACAGGCCGTATACATCAAAGTCTGTAGCCGTTGTCTTGTACCATCCGAATTACTATCCAACACATTTACACATTTAGACCACATAATGTATGATGGAGCCTAGCCAGTGGAGGGACTTATTACCCGGACCTCCCTTTAACCCTATGTTTTAATGCCATGTTAAACGAGTGCTTTTGTTGTTGAACACTCTATGATATTTTTATTTGTAAAGTACCGGAAGTGTGTGGTCTAACCAAATTAAACTTTCCTCTCCACTTAAAGATTTCGTTCAGAGAAAAGCAAGACTCAATTGCATTTTAACACATTAAGTAGGTAAACTTCCTCTATTGACTGTAAGTTGATAACCAGAGAAATGAAAATATAACAGTCCTCGAATTTCTTTTGTAAAATTCCCTTGATTTTCCCATCCTGCTTTAATGTAAAACTTTTGAGTGAGAAAATCAAGCAAATGAGTGAGACAGTTATGTTCTTATCAAGGTTAGGCACTATCAGTGATTTGCTAAATCAGAAAATTGGAAAAATCATCAAAAAATCAGATTTTTGCATGTCTGTAACATGTTCAGGACAGGTATCCCTAACATACCCGGCAAAATAATACCACCCAGAAGCAGCTTAATAAGGACAAATTTGGAAATTTAAGTCTTACGTCTGTACGTACACTAACTACAACACGTAATTAATTGGAGATTCGTATCTTGGAACACTGCCCATTTTCTTTCTTTTCTTAAATTCTTCAGTTGGAAAAAGTAACTTACGAGAATTCTACAGACTTATCTTCACTTTTTAAGGCTATTCCAGCAATTTGAAGTATTTTGACTAGTTCTGTAAATCACTGATAGTGTCTTATAATCTAACCCCTGGCAGCTATTGCAGATAGGGCCTTTTTGCCCTTCAATCCTTGAAATATTAATGACTCTATTCCCTGGGAAGAGTAATTAAAATCAGGTATTTTATAGTAATCAAATGGTTTGTTTGTGTTTTTGGTTTTGTCAGGATTCTAAGAAAAATCTAAAATCTCTAGAAGCCATGAAATAGCCCTTTTGGAGTTCGACACGCATGCGCATCGCGTTGGGGTGATCATGGAATGGGCTTCCATTTCAGGATTAGTAATAATGGAAAAGTGCCATGGCCACGTCAGGAACAGATGACCTGTTTAGGAATAACTCAATTTGACAAATAATACAAAGTGCAAATCATACCAGCATTTCTATATTCCCAGTACAAGCTTAGACAAGTGGTTCTACCGTCCCGTGGACATAGCAGCTGTGCACTTGCAGACATCATCTACCCATGAAGGGATGCCATTCAATTGTACAGTGATCGCCACGCACCAGAAGCGTGTTATACTCTGCTAACCTAAAAGTCGGACTGCGCAAAGAATCGCAGAAGGGCTTATTGTTTACTTAGTTTTGAACTTTCCCGCATCAAATGGCTTTTATTGTCAGAACTTTTTATTATTTTGTTTTAAAAACATTTTTGGGATAAAAATTGTGAAAGAATAACTAGATGACTAAATTTTTTAAAATGTTAACATGAATGAACCTTTGCTCAGGACAGTTACTGCATTGCATCCATAACATAAAAAGCTATAAAACAATGATATTATCTCTAGTAGTGAATGCAGGTGTCCCCCGCCTCATGAGTCACAATATCCTCATCACCAAGGACAAAATTCACTGTCCTGTACATGTATATGCATTAATTAAACTGAACTTGTTTGTTGTGGGTAATAAAAATCATACTCAAAAACCGGCAGGTGTCTTTTCTAGATACACTGATAAATGACAGTTACTGAACTCGAGAATGATTGTGAATATTTTGTCTTTATTGTGCAGAAAAGGTTGTTTACCCATCTTTTTCTCATATCTCCTAACAGCCAAAGCTATGCATATTTTGCTTATTTGAATCCATTTGTCAAGCTACCAGAAATCTGACCTTGGGATTTGTTGTTTTAGCTTCTGCATTATTGTGATCGAGCATGAACAAGATGTTGGGCACATCCAAATTTCCACTTCATTTGAAATTTCTCAAACAGGTTTACATTAAAAGTACTGCAACATCTAAACAAAATATTTACATTTTAAACAAATTTATTTCAATAAATGAATAGGCTCATTCTGCCTTCAAATTTGACATTCGTGTCGTTTCTCAAATTGGATGGCTTAAGAATAGTAGTGACACACACAATCTGCATGTTCGTGACTTGAATTGCAATAAAAGATAGGCCCTGTTTGCATTTAACATTTTGGTATGAAGCAAATTGGCAGAATTTTCATGTTAAATTTATTTTTTGCATTTTTTCTCCTTGCTTCAAGTGGCTACTGCAAAAATAAATGTATATATATTTTTGTGTGCATAGATATGTGTGAGGAAACTTAAAATTGCAAATTTAAAAACAAGCTAAATTCCGACTTTTGTAATATTTAGCTTACCAACAGCATCTTTAATTTTGCTGTAGTTCTTATGAACTTCTTTTCTGGACTTCTTCCAAAATTGGGGGTGACCAGCAAATAATACTTCCTTTTACCACTGCTTGATTTTTTAGAGCGACACATAATGACAAAAGGCAGTATCCTTCTTTTAATAGCATTATAGATTACTGTCTTTTTTCCTTGTGAGAAGCCATGTTCAAATGGTCATAAAATTCCAGAAATCCATATTATTTTACTTCATTCCAACTTGAGTTCACTCAATGGCCAAAACTCCGAAATTATCCCCCGACCATTCTCCTGCACTTTTCATGTCGGAGTGTATAGACCGGAAGTCAACATACAGGAAGCCGTGGCCTTTCCGGTGTGATATTCAAACACAGATATTTGTCAGCAAAGATGATCTTGGGAGGATAACCCCCGCTCAGTACCCAAGAAGCTGTCCGCATGATACAACACTCCAAAACACTCCAGAGTGTTATTGGAGTTTGAGATTCACCAGCAAGTTCTGTAGTGGGGACAAAACTAGAACCTCGATAACAAGTTTCAGCCTCTGTGTGGACACAACCAGGACTGGAAAAATGTATATTTCTCAGGAAGTGAGTCACATTTCCTGCAGATAGTGCACAATTTTTTAATGTATTTCTTATCTGAAAAGTCAAAATTTACCTTCATTCATCAAATTTCCCTAGATTCCCAACTTTCCCTAGATTCCCAACTTTTTCCCACCATGGACACGACTAGAGTCAAGAAAAAGTAACCCCCCTGGGCACTAACAGTCAATTTGATTTGACATATGGAAGATCTATTTTGATTAGTTGCTCAGAGGTTTTATCATATAACAAGCCAATCAGAGATACTGTAAGAAAAGTGGTAGACCTTGCGGGTTACAAAATGCAACGCAAAGGATACACTGTTTGTGAACCACATTAGAGGTAGCACACCTCTAAATATTTTGCTATGTAAAGACTATATAATATATTTGGAAGTAGCTCAAAAAGTAGCACGGAAACACCCTAATATTTTGGTATCAAAATTTAGCTAAATCGGTGCGCTTTTTATTTTTGTCGAAAAGGTTTCCAAGTTCATCACAGTTTTTCGCTATTTGCGATCATTCAAAGCAATGTGTGTTGCGTACTTTCAAAATATCGTCAGAACGCATTACGAGACTTGTGCCGACCGCCCTATTTTTCCATCAGAATCACTCCGTGTCTCAAGTTTGCTCATATATTCGTAATCTACACACTCTCAGCTACATTTTGACACCAAATTTAATTCTTCAATCAAAATAATAACCTAGATATAACATGATAAAGGCAGCGTGTATGAATATACTTTCAGTGAAAGGTATTGCACAGTTTTAACCGGAACTATTTAGAGGTCTGCTACCTTAGAGATACATCCTTTTCTGTTGATAAGGATTTGACATTTGCAAAGGACACATGCCGCATAGCTTCTGCTTATGGCCAGCCAAGTAAATATTTTGTTAATATAAATCATATTTAGATAATGGCCCCTCTTTTTATTAGGATGGGTTTCTTTCAAGACTAGGTTAAATATTTTGTTAACCTAATAACTATATGAGGAAGTCAAAATGCAATTACTTCCTGAAGTAGTTCATTCAATTTCTGCTTTATATGTTGTGGCCATTACAGGGCCAAGAGTGGACGGACCTCACAAAGTCAACATTTGGTTGTCTTTCTTTATTGTCCATTTAAGGGTAAATGCTGGATTTAGCAGTTATATTATTTTTTGGGCCATGTTTGGTATAACAATAACACAGGGCAAATTTCAACAAAAGGAGAAGAAATTCTTGTTGAAAAATTTAAAAAAAAGTCATAACAATGTGTTTGGTCAAATTATTAGATAATGGGTTTGCTGTCGGAAAATTTAAAACTGTCCACCTATCATCAAGAGTAGCTCTGATTTCAGGGCAATATCAAAAAGAAAAGTTTCTTCTTACACAGAAAATATCCTGTGTTTTTGGTCCTTCAACATGTTTAAATTTCCTTTTAAACATGTTCCATGGGCCAAAAACACATAGGAGGGTTATCCCGCTCAACGACGATGTGTAACATGGATAAGGGGCAGTCAATTATGTTCATTACTATTAGACAATGAACAGTTTTCTTGAATGGTTCTTTTCAGAGCCACATGGTTTTCTATCTCCTGTGCTAAGCGATGACTTCAAAACTCAACCACTGGTTGACCAGCGGTCTGTGACAGTTGAAACACATTTTGTTGTTTTTAAAACAATATAAACTGGTTACAACTAGATTGAACAGGGCAGAACCAGCAAGCAACTGGGGGTTGTGTTTTGAAGTGGCTTCCAAGAGGTATTCTTCAGCAGTGAGCATGGCTCTTTTTAGAGCCACTACTAGAAGAGGGCAGCCTATATGGTTCATTCCAATTTATTTCATCCTGAAGAAGTCAGGGCTATTTCTGAAGAAAGTATGGCAGTCCTAAACTTGTCCGCTGGAACCTCCTCCTGGTACACCATCAAACAGTGTTTTCTGATTGGCTTATTAAGTTATCTATTCATTTTAATTAGCCATTTGAAAATGCTCTTCAAAGCCAACTTTTTCCCAGCTTTTTTCCATGGATACCTTTTAAGGTAATGACATTTTTTTTTTTTAAAGAATTAAAATTCTTAAAAAAATATCATGATTTTTTTTATTTTTTTTATGTTTTGATTATTTTAGCCAATCAGCAAGTAGTTTTCTATAGTGTTTTGTCAGTCTTAGGAATCTGAAGTTCGCTACTTAACAAAGAAGTTATGATTTTAATATAGTCAGGACGAATAAGGTGACCAATTGCGCCGTCTGATGTAAATTGACAGTGCAGAACAAATGTCGGGCCCGTGGAAGAAATATCTGTGAACATTTAAAGTTATTGAAAGAGAACAAAGTTTACTTACTGGATTTTGTATCCCTCTCGAAAACTCGACTAAAAAAGGCAATGTTTTTGACATTTTAAATCATATTTGTTCGACTGCCCGCCTATTAACACATTCAAACCAATCCCAGTCGCGCAGGATTGATAAACCTTAACATACGCGCAGTTGGTCGGCGAATTCTGTCCCTGACTATAGAACAATGTTCATTGTTTGCGAACATTATTTCGCTGGGCATTCTGTTTGGTCAATTTACGGGGCAAGCATTGTAATATAGCACAGGGAATAAAGATGGCAGCTTTCAGATTGCTTTACAGTCGTGTAACATTTTGTTCGGAAGAAATCTGGATTTTGTTCATAATGCATAAAGGAATTAACTTGAAACCTTAACAGTATGGACAGTTTTTTACTTGTAACTCGAACCGTTGTGTCCCCGTAAGTCGATGCCAAGGAGTCCCTTTAAGGATAGTTGAAGGAAAAGTACAGTGAGCAACCATTTGAAGCATGCCACATCTTGCTAGTGCACTGAAATCCTTGTCAAGTGAAAATAATCTCACTGGATTTCCCTGTTCAAAAACAGCTCTAACCATGCCCCATATGCCATGTCATCAAGGAATGGGCTTAGCTCATTGGTTGTGCTAATTGTCTCTCGCTGCCGATCTTTTCGGATGTGATTTGAAGATCTTTTGGGGAGAGAAAGCGAAGAAATTTAATCAAAAAATGCAGACAGACTGCCTTTGGGGGTTGGCGCGGTTAACCGAGTCCTGTTTGTCTTGATGTCCTTGTGGGGTGTGTTTGTGCGTTTTGTGACTTACCGTACCAGGCACAGGTCTGCCTCAGCTCAGAAGTAGTCATCTGCTGCTTCGAGTATTAAACCTATAAGACATGGCTCGTTTTTGGCATGATACAATCAAGGCTGTTTATTAAGGATTTATGTGGGGGTGGGGGGGGGGACTTCAAAAAGGCACCTTTTTGGTAGTACAAGTGGATTCTATCAACCCCTTTAAAATGGTCTTTTGTGGGACTTTTTGACACATATCATCACAAAAGTGAACTTATTGTCAAATTTCTTTTCTTTTTACATCATGAACTTTTGCTATAAATTCAGCAAAAAAGTGGGAGTATTGCATTTGGAACATCCCATACAATGAGGAAGACGTGATGTCGTACCCTCTTGTAGTGTCCAGTATATTTGTTGCTCTTTGTAATCTGATGTTTGATTTTGGTATGAACATGAAGCGAATTTAGGAAATCTGATTTTTTAAACTTTTTTGTTAGAGTACAAGTCAGTATAAAAACAGCATTCAGCCTTAGGGGTTCAAACATGTTTTGTACTAAGGAGGGCTGAATTTGCTTGATTTTATCTGGCCTTAGGTAATGACTGAAAAAAATACATCACATCCCCGGACGCCTGGAAGGGGCTACCGTCACATTTTGTGAAGGGGCTAAAGGTCACATGAGGTCATGAGGTCACCAACATATACCCCACCCCTCCCCCTTCTTTCCACCAAGTACATCATCATAGCCCTTACGGAACTTATACGGCATACAAAGTATTAAGGGTTATCATTTTGACCACAGACACACACACACAGACATATGACCAGAGTAATCCCTATGCATTCTGCAGACGACACAAAAAGTGTCTTTGATGAGAGAGGTAATCAGGCCGAGGCCAGCTCGAGATACCACAAACGGCGGGATTGGTTACCATCCACTTGACTCCCCAATCTGGGATTCGGTTTCAGATGCTGCTGCAGCCCAAAGGTAGTTGGCGCATTTTGCACAGATCGTTGCTGACAGCGAGGGGATTGGTTTGGTGCAGATTTGTTTTGCTTTGAGAGTCTTTGGGAGGTGTGGTTGTTTTATTCCTATGAAGTTCAATAAGCTCATCTACCAAGGACACCGTTCAGTGGGTTGTACTTGTACATACATTGACATGAACTGACCTTTTCTGATCTGGGTATCATATATCATACCCAAAACCAGGATGTGTATTTTCTAAATGCATTGGTGAATGAAAGCTACTGAACTGTGCCAAGGGAATTGAGATTTTACCAACTCATAGTGAGTGTTGTGTTGATGGTGGGTTGTGTTTAAGGCGACGTGATGCATCCCATGTTTATAATGTGGAACAATGTGATACCCTCATGAATTTGGCAGTGTTGGAAATGCATGTCTACAGTGGTTCATGCTCCTGATCTGAATTTTTGTGTTTTGCTGTGGGTGTTTGATAAAGCAAAGGCTTGCTTATGCCTTCTGAAGTACCGTGCCATGACAATGTTTCAGTTATGCCTTTTTTCAACTTGAGCTTACTTTGACATGGACTATCACATCACCCCTCTTGAAACATTAGAGGATTCACGCTGAGCAGAAGATCAGTCAAATTTGTGATTGATTTGAAAACTTCAAATCAATCATTAAACTTGGTAACCTGATAAGTGCTGCCTGTTGATTGGTTAAAAAATATTATCTAAGTTTTTGTGTCACCTGCTTTAGCAGGAAGACACATAAGGGATAGCTCTTTCTGCTGTGGGCTGTAGTCTGTGGGATGTACACAGATTGACTTTTGATGGCCCATATGTGACCTTTGACCCAATTTCATTAAAATCAAACAAAGGTTAACAATTGATCATTTCTTACATAATTATGCATTCATAACTTCATACTTGCTCAGAAGAACCACTGGCAAAAAGTCTCATATGTGGTGTAAACAGGTTGACCTCTGATGGCCCCTGTGTGAACTCGCATCACCAAACTGCGACTCCTGTTGGCAAACCGCGAGGGCAGGCGACACAAACATTCCGGGGAATGATTTATTTTATTGTGACCAATCAGCAGCATGGTAAGAATTGTGGTAGGGCTGGATTGGGCTAGAGCTTAAATATTTGGAAGCTGCATTTCAACTGGTTATTGAAAGGAATATATCGAGGGTTTAGTGCAAGAAGGCCCTATCTGCAATAGCTGCCATGTGTCAGTTTTGTTCTTATTAAGTGTTAACCTGCCAAATCTCACATGTGGCAGCTATTGCAGATGGGGCCTTTTGCACTAAACCCTCGATATTGTAATAAGCCAATAAGAAATGTTGTATGAAATACAGTGCTCTGGGTGTTCAGGGGCTTAGCCAGGATTGTAATTTGACGGGAGGCTGAGACTGTCTTTGTGCCCTAAATTTGTCCACATTGGCTGATTTTGCACGATTTTGTCAAATTTGACGGGGGGGCTAGCGCCCCCTGAGCCCCCTCCCCGGCTACGCCACTGGTGTTAGACTACTATGCAAACAACACCACATCATTATTGTGCCTCTTCAAGTAAAAGAAAGGAAGGTGGGCAAGCCATATTGATCAGATTTGGAAAAAATAACTGAATGAACAAAAAACAACCCCTGTCATAAATCAACTGAAATAATTTTAGCAAAATCTGAAAGCTTGTTAAATCTTTCCTTTGGAAAGCTTTTTTATGTGCATGAAATTAAGCACAGTGGTTATACCAGTAATTAGAAATTTACGGCATTAGTCTTAAAAAAATGACAATTGATTACAAATTCAACTCACCTTTTCTAACATTAACATCATCAGTGTCAACGTCGACATCAACTTCAATTTCTATATCAGTGTCAAACGATAACAACAACATCAACATCACAACAGCAGCAGCTACATTTGCAGCCATAACAACTGCAACCTTAACTAACTCTGATTTATTGGCCTGATAAAGACCCTAATTTGGTGATTCTTTGTGCATTTATAGAAATTTGGGGATCTGATCACAAACTTGTGTCAGCCATGTCAGTTCACACATTTTGCAAACTTAACCCACCGAGGTCTACCATCTTTCTTACAGTATCTCTGATTGGCTTGTTACATGATATAATAAGATGTTAACCTCTGAGTAACCAATCAAAGACCTTCTTACTGTGTGCACTGTAAGCTTTTCTTACCATGTATCCGATTGGTTAATTATATCATATAACTTACAGAATTACAATTTGAATTCACCGGTCGTACCCAGAGGGTGTTTTGAATCAATCCCATGATGCATAGCAATGTGCCTATACTGTCTCTGTACTAAACACACGTCAGTACTTAGGGATAAAAAGTGTTCCAAAGATTTAAGAACCACAAGACCATTCATAATCATGCTAAAATTCCCTAAGTACTAACATTTTCTGGGCTAAAATGAGCGTAAAAGTCAGGGTTTTTATGTGTTAAGAATAGGATATTTATGGGATCACAAGACCCCATTGAGGTGAAATTTTCCAAGACTGGTGCATTGTGGGATTGACTCAATACACCCTTTGGGCCGTACCCAGAGGTTGTTTTGAATCAATCCCATGATGCATAGCAATGTGCCTATACCATACTGTACTAAACACATGTCAGTACTTAGGGACAAAAAGTGGTTCAAATGTTTAAGAACCACAAGACATTTCATAATCATGCAAAAAATTCCCTAAGTACTAACACTTTGTGGGCTAAAATGTGCATTAAAGTTGGGGTTTTTATGTGTTAAGAATAGGATATTTATGGGATCACAAGACCCCATTGAGGTGAAATTTTCCAAAACTGGTGCATTGTGGGATTGACTCAATACACCCTTTGGGCCGTACCCACGGAGTTTAAAGGTACCCTTGCAACATTCATTATCATTCATTTTCCATTTCACACATAAAGCTAGCCATTTGATCAAATTGTTGAATCAGGAAATGATGATCAAAACATTCACATTGCGGCCTCCTTAAGTGGCAAAGTAGGCCGGGGGTTGTTTTTGAAAACAACAAAAGCCCACTTCTTTTTACGGCTAACAGCTAACATACTTGTTGTTTTTTTTTCAGAAAAGTTGAAGTTCAAAAAACACTTGAACATGAAGGTTCTGTGTATCAATATTGCACATTTTAGGGCACATTGATAAACACCTCATAGGAGGCAGTGCGAGTGCCTGCTATGTTCACACGAGAGCCCTTTTTAAAGAAACAGGTTGCAGATGGGAAAAAGGAAAACCTGGCGTCTGGGAGCAATTGCTTGGAGAATCGTGGCTTTAATAATGACGACCTCTTTACATATCGCATTCCGACTAGTTGCATTATTTTCAGGTTAGAAAAACATGACATATGGATCGTGGCATCAATTGAATGGCTCACTACACTTGGTGATTTACAAGTCCCCAATGTATATTGTATATCTAGTCTGTGCACTGGAACTGTTCAGTGAACAGTAACGTACAGAGATTGAAACTGTATACCCCATCCTTGCACTTAAGGATGCTGTTGAAGACTGTAATTTCTTTGAGCAATTTATTTTATAAGAGGCTTTAATCAGTAAAAATTGGAAATCAATTTCTGCATTATGAAAGATTAAATTTACACCACACATTTCAACTCACAATTTTATTTGCCCATTTGTTGAAAAAAATGCTGCAAATATTAAAGGCGCTTGTTGCAATTTATGTCTATTGTGTTCTCTATGAGAGCCTGGCACTTGCACATACACTCCATCAAGTACCGTGGGAAACAAACTTGCTGTTTTGATGGTAGAAGCAATAATGCATATTGCCATTAAAACAGGAGTTTTCTGTTTATATCTTGGGAATGAAATGGACTTGAGGGCTCAAATTTCAGCAGGACAACAAGGAGAAAAATGCGGCCTTTCATCTGATACTACTCCTGGGTAAACCTAAACAAAGCATTTCATAGCCTATATAGCTATTCTTTACCTTCAAGTAAACATAATTTTAAATGCAGTCTTCTCTAAAAACAGTACTGGTCCCATTGGAAGAAACAGTTTCATAGATACTCTGCAAGGCTCTCTTTAATTAAGAAATTACAGAAAAAAAAAAAAAAAAAAAACCATAAAACTAATACATGACAAGGTCATTAGAGGGCATTCAAAGTCAAAGGTCAAATAGGGTAAACATCAGTGATTAGCCATGAAAGAACACTCTTATAAAAAATGAGAACAAAGGTTACATACCACTACAGAGTCATAAGCAATTAAAGTTAAAAAAAAACCAGATCTTTAAATGACCTTCCTCCAGCCCCAACACTTCATTGCTAGAATCACAAGACTTGATCACAAAAACATCTAACCAAAAACCCAAAAGCACAAACAACAACAACCAATCTCTACTCAAACTCTAACACACTTTTCTTATGAAGCTTCAGCACCATTGGTGCTCTTGTTGAAAAAAATGCTGCAAATATTAAAGGCGCTTGTTGCAATTTATGTCTATTGTGTTCTCTATGAGAGCCTGGCACTTGCACATACACTCCATCAAGTACCGTGGGAAACAAACTTGCTGTTTTGATGGTAGAAGCAATAATGCATATTGCCATTAAAACAGGAGTTTTCTGTTTATATCTTGGGAATGAAATGGACTTGAGGGCTCAAATTTCAGCAGGACAACAAGGAGAAAAATGCGGCCTTTCATCTGATACTACTCCTGGGTAAACCTAAACAAAGCATTTCATAGCCTATATAGCTATTCTTTACCTTCAAGTAAACATAATTTTAAATGCAGTCTTCTCTAAAAACAGTACTGGTCCCATTGGAAGAAACAGTTTCATAGATACTCTGCAAGGCTCTCTTTAATTAAGAAATTGCAGAAGCCATAACGATTTGGGGCTGGGAAACAAACAAGATTCAAGAAAATTTGGATAAGTTGACAGCATGTTAAATCAATGGTGCAAAATACCTTGCTGTGTACAATAACGTAATCCTGAAATGTTCAAAATATTTGCCTCTCCAAGGCAGGATAGAAAGAGGAGCTAAATATGGAATGAGGGCAAAAACAAGTCTGTAAATATTCAATTTGTTTTCAAGGTCTGATTCTGGTTTGTTGTGCACTATGAACTAGTGAAATCTCAATTCCCATGGCACAGTTCAATAGCTTATATTCACTGGTGTATTTAGAAAATACACCCCCCTGGGTTTTAGGTATGATATGAGATACCAAAACACAAAAGCTCGGTTCATGTCAATGCATGTACTAGTATGCACTGAACCATGTCCTTGGTAGATGAGCATATTGGAGTTAGAATGTGTGTGCACTCTATGAAGGGGTTGTTGGGGATCTTAACACTTTACTGTGACCCAGGCCTGCACTGTTGTCTATGCATGAACTTTATCCAAATTTCTGCAGCATTTATCACGTATATTGGGACATAGGCTTACCAAATTTGTGAATTGGGCTTTTAGAGTCAATGATGTTGTAAAGTATTGTTGAACAAAACATACAGATTTGAGTGGAAAACCTAACTATGTAATTCCAAATTTTGATGAAGTGAGAACATAACGGTGAGGTGTGACGCATGCAGAGCGCTAAGAGTACGCGAGGATTTGCCGTATAAGTTGAAGGATACTTGACCCAGATGTAAGGACTGCACAACATCTTTCTTTGTATGCACAAAATGCCAGACCCAATTTCTAGGATGTTTGATTTTTCATGATTTCTTTATCTTCTTCTTGCAGTTTTTGGTGGTACTTGTTGTACTAAAAATTGCAGCCCGTTTTGGTTGTTGATTATTTGTGCAGAGTTGAGCCAGGCAGAGCTGAGAGCTACAGTTTGTTTGTAGAGCCAATAGTTGGATCGCAGCTCCCTGAGGATGACTACATTTCTTAGAGTATCACTGAAGCATAGGGTTATATGAGATAATTGGCCAATCAGAGATATGGTAGGAAGAGCTCAAAGGTGCATACATATAGGAAGTGTACTTGATTGGTTACTGGGATGGATATATCACACAGTTACCAGGAATGAGCCAATCAGAGATTACTGTAAGAAAGGTGGACTCAAGGGGTTAATGTAACCCCTTCCCACCCCACCCAGATTTAAAAAAAACCAAAAGTTTCAAAAGAGACAACACCGATTGGGAAGTGGGAGAAATGTTCAAAGTGGTTTGACGGTCTGAACTTTTGGGACAGATAGTTACCTTTTTAGGAAGGAAACTTAGAAATCTTGTCTAGTCAAAAAGGAAATTAAATATAAGATTCTTGCAAGTCAGCACCAAAGAGTGAAGATGAGAAGGAGAAGGTTTTGAAATATAATGATGTTATAAATTTACATAATTAAAATAAGAGTCATTGAATGTTAGGCAACAGTGCTTCGGGGAGAGATATCCGAGGCTGGTACATGCTTTATCATGTGCTTGGATAAATATCCTCAATCATAGGTACAGATACTACACTGAGGTGCGTGTGTAGAAATTGACCATTCATTTGCTGTGGGGATGTAATCTTTGAGATGTTATTATGTAACATAAGGGCTGTTGAATGTCCAGATGACAATGTCCAATTACCTTTGGGGTGTGATATATCAGACTGGTACACTTGTAATATATTGCCTCAAAACTACATACAATAGTTTGTAGATTTACATAATATAGTTGTGTTAAAATGACTCTGATGTGGCTGTGGGGTTGATAGTTAAATACATATTTATGGGGGGGGAAACTGTTTTTTATGAAGGCTGTTCAATGACACAGTGTCACTAGAATTTAAGTCCAGTCAAAGCACACTGGCACATTTTCACAAATATGAAATTCAAATTTGCTCGCAATGATAGTCTAGGCCATTGGAAGAATATGAGTATATTTTGACCATAAAAATAATATACCCAAAAACAGATAGGGACATTAGTATAGTATGTTAGCCTACAGATTACCGGAATGTCTTTAGCCTCTTACTAATGTCCTACTTTAAGTTTGGCTATAACTTTAATAAAAATGTTTCGATTGCATGAATATCATAAACTCATACTCATTGATATTAAAACCACAAATGTCCCCGACCGGTCAAACGTGCAGCCGTGCAGAATCAACTCCGGTGTGGTGTTTTCTTGTGTTAAACACCATTTCCATCATCTGCTGAATAAATGTCGGCCGGAGTCATTTATTATAAATCCCTTTTGTTCTGTTGTACCCATTAGGCAGATCTGGTCTTATCATTTCAGGTGAGGAAGGGCTATGTATATAAAAGCTTTACACCATAAAAAATATCATTTTGAAAATCTTGAGGCACACTATTTTTCATGTGCCAGTGTGGTTTGCTGTATGGTGGTTGCCTGAGTCTACAATGAGATGAGCGCATGAGTGAGGCCGAGTACACAGGATATATTTGGTCAGGTTGAATGAAAGAAAAGTGTAGCTACTAGGATTAAATAGGGGAAAAAATCATAGCACTACTTTTTTGCCAAATATATGCGAGACAAACTTTTTTCCTTTAGCCTTACTTAGGTGGATTCCATTTTTTTTTCCTCTCCGATTCAAAATGACACCTTGATGAGGGCTCAATGTACACAGGATACCAGCTTTGTCAATTGAATGAAAGAAAGTTGTAGCAATATCACATAAATTGGGTCAAATACTCTGAAAAAATGTGAGACAAACTTTTTTTGCCCCCTTTGGCCTGTAGATGGATTAAGTTTCCTTGTGATTCAAATGCACATCAAAATTATTTGGGATTTTGGATGCATTTTTTTCATAATTTACTTAAATCAATAACAACAAACATTTTTTTAGACCTGGTCATGTTTTCAACCACTCCATAGCAAAACCACTTAAAATGCTTCACAAATCTTTACAATTATGCACTTTGAAACAATGTTCATTTTGAAGTTGACCCCAGCCCCCCATAGTTGCTTAAAGCCACATCAGTGATTTTCTAATCATCAATAAAAAAAATAATCAAAAATCAGATTTTTGCATGTCGGGGAAACTATATAGGTATCATCTAAACATCCCCGACCATGATAAGAACTGGAAGTCAAGCTAAATAGGACAAAATCGGATAGTCTAGTCATTACTGTCCCTTCGAACACTTAACTACAACACAAAATTGACTGGAGATCCAATCTTTGACGTGCTTGTTTTCTTCCTTTTCCGCAAATTTTCACAGTTGCAATAAATAATTTATGAGAATCCTACTACTTATCCTTCACGTTTAAGCTATCATGCAAAATTTCGAAATATTTTGACTCTTTCGGGTGAATCACTGATGAGTGTCATTTAATACAATGTGCGTATATATACATTTTGTATATGTTTATGGTCAATTGTGTCCATCGGGCTTGAAGTATGTCCACTCTTTGATGTGTTTTTTTGCACAGCGTATCCAAGCAGAAAACTTCTGACCCCAACAACCCGTGGGGAAGGCAGTAACAGGCTTTTTAGAGTCAGGGAATGATCGATACAGGTGAGGTGAAAGGTAAAAGGATATACTGGTGCATCACCTACTGTATAAGCTGAAATTTTTTGCGGTGGTTTTTTTTGTCGCGATGGATTTCCGGTGATCCATGGCATCCGTGGAAAATAAACCAACAAAAAATTGTGAAAAAATTAAGCATTTTACTATGTTATTATATAGAGCAATACCCAGAACCACAAATTCAACAACCTGTGAAAAAGTACAATCTGCTTAAAACTGCGAAAATAATCTGTCTGCGAAAATATTGGCTTTTTTAACAGTATCGTAACATTTTGCAAGCCGGAGATGTGGGATAGCCATGCCTACTCTTATTTTCATGTTATTGATTGCGCCCGGCGCCTCTGTGTGTGTGTGTGCGTGGATTGAGATGGTTTTGCCTCCTGTCTTAAATTCGGTGTGTGTCTTTATCGGCCACACGTTTTCCTTGCAGTAAATCGGTCACTGCCATTTCGGGGCTTGTTTGTTTAGCTGACGTAGATTTAATGAACTTGACATTTCTGTGTCCGGTTGAGCGAGGACTTGGCTATACTTCACACTCTAAAGAAGCTCATTTGCAGAGTGTAGCAAATGAAATGCCACTTTTGTCAGTTTTTGTCCATTTTATCCTTAAAATAGAATTTTGCTCAACTTTGCCATTAAAGGAAAGTGGAAAAGACAAGTGTAAACTTTGAACATTTTCAAGAAGTACAGTTTTATGTGAGACCAAAAAACAAATTTTTGGTCTAAAGAATGTCTTGTGTTTTTATCTATATGTGTGTAATCCTAATCATGATGGAATGGTTTTAGAAATCTTATCCCCTGGGCACAACCACCTATGATACAATCTGTCTGATTGGTTCATTTAATACAGGACACAACATGAGATAGCCCTCTGAGTAACCAATCCATATAGTGCTTCTATATATCTGTCTAAACCATACCACCATTTACAGTAATTTTTATGACTCTTGTGAAATTGATAAAGTCTGTCTGATTGGTTCATTATAGGATACAACATGAGATGGCCCTCTGAGTAACCAATCAAAACACAGCTTCTATATCTCTGTGTAAACCAAACCCAACAGATTTGCCCATTACATGATATTACCTTCCAAGTAACCAATCAGAATAGAGCCGATGCCGATAGATAGGCAGGTAGTGCCATGCAGGGGGTTATAAAGTCCTTTAACCATAATCCTTAAATTAATTGGAGTCATTTCATTATTTTAGACAATTTCAGTTTAATAGAATCCTACCTGACAGTAACACTTTTAATCCAAATACTAAAACTACTGCATTCATAAATGCATACATGCTTGTATCTGTGCCTGAATGTGTGAATGAAGGTGTAACTACCATCTTGTATCAAGATTCCATCATGTAAGTAATAATGATACTTCAGAGATACCTAAACTGCGCAGGTACGGAGTAAATGAATTCAGCATTAAAACTAAAAATGTGGCTTAGGGCACTAAGTGATCCAGTATTTGCCAACAATTGTACTTTGTCGTCAACACATATTCACAGGAATTAAAACATTGACATCGCAAATATGTCGCTGCAAGTCGGTGGACGTCAGCCAAACTCCCGGAAAGCAAATGTCAAGTTTGCCTAGTTTTTTCTTGTCACGAAATGTTGCATTGCGGTATCTTTTGTTTACCATAGCTTGAAGTGCTTTTGAGTTTGGATTGGTTTATGTTCTAACTGTTAGTGTTTTTGAAATGGCCATGCGATTTGTTTTTGTGCCTGTTTTTCTTTGGTTAGTGGTATTTTGTTTTTACGGAATGTAGTGGAAGTAGCGGAAAAGGAAGTGCGGAGGAATATGTGGAAATTGATAAATTTTTTTATTAATAATATTTCAGAAACAAAGATAATAATAGAGTATTGTATTTGGTTGAGGTTTGGGACATTGTTCCAATCTTTATACCAAATTTTTAAAAAATGGGACAGTTTAACATACCCAAGAGACTAAAAATGAGCTGCACATCCTCATGCCCCATATCTGCTAAGGACCCCACCCACGATGTACCACTTCTGCTTTTGAAATATCTTGTTGTGAGTGCAAGAAGGTCGTAAGTGCAAGTGTCATTTGTCAGAAATTCCCATCAAACATACTATTGTGCCAAATCTTTGGTCAGTGGCGGACAGTCGCCTGAAGAACATTTCAAGAGCCACTGACTCAGGAAAGATCAATTTGATTTATAGTATCCACTTCCCAAAAAGTAACTCCCCACCCCTGAAATTGTCTGTCAAGTTCAAACGATACATCGTATTGTACAGTATGGGATATAGTTGGAAGCGGTGTTGTTGAAGTTATGCCCACTTGACTGAACCTACCCCAGGAGTTGCAGTAAACTCCATAGAGGAGAATTAGTCATGCAGAGAAGAAGCAAATTGCACTGATTTCCATCTGCAAACAGTATGATTGTCAAAAAGTTTAAGACCTGGCTGAAAGTTTTCTTTCTACTAAGTTGGCAAACCTCATAATTAATTCAAACATCATAGTGGCTGTTGCAAATGTGTCTAGAGACACAATTTGGAAAATGGGATTGCAGATGAGCAAAACGAATATTTGCTTCTCTAGTACTGATAGCACTATAGACATTGTGAGAGAGGTTTTAAAAGGGGTCATACTGACCGCACACCTTCGTCACCCATTTCCACGCATAGTGCCTCCCCCAAGGTTGCCCCGTAGTGTTGAAATTCTAGCAAATAGCAACGAGTGAACCGTTGTCCGTTTGAGTATCAATTTCACAGTGGGTAGGTCAATATACTGTTTAATGTTTGTCCCGTTTAGTCACACGTTTGCTGAATGCACACTCTTCGCAGGTAGCAAAACCTTGGAGAGAGTGAACAAATGTTGCAACAAGTCATGGACGTCAGTGAATCTCCAGGAAAACTAATGTGTTTGATCGTGAGGTTTGTGTGAATGTATGTAACGAACAAAGGTCATCTAGAATTTGTTTCACTTTCTGCTCTTTCTTTCTTGGTGTTGCTTTCCTTCTTTTTTGTTTTATTCCATTTCTTTTAGTTACTCTTTCTGTCTCTTTCCTTCTCTTTAGTTTCTTCTCCTTATCAAAGGGTGATCCCCAACACTTTACAACACTCCCCACGCTTGTTACTCAGTATTCTGCCCAAATCTACAATCTAATGTTCATCACATATTATAGGATGGTTAAAATGGTAAATTGACAGGAGCATGTTTCCTTTTATGATTTTTTTTCTTTTTTAATGACAATTGAGATTGTTTAAAAGTTAGCTTTGCAACCCTTATATCACTTGCGGTCGCGATCCCCAGGTTGGGAAACGCTGGCCTATACACATCTATAGGCTTGTAAACAAGTACTATAATTTCTTTACATACCGTATATAAGTGTATACCGTCCACTACATCACTGCCTTTAAGAAAGCAAAAGTAAGCAAACTCAGCCTTTATAAATGAGAAATCTTTATATGCTTGTGATCTGATATTAAAACAACTCCAAAAGCTGTAGGTTTTGTTGCCCAAACTTGTATTTATTAATGGGATATCAGAAAGAAAAAAAGCTATGATTGGGAAATCTTACGAGTTGGTTAGAGTTTGATAAGGGGTGAGTTTGGATTGCCTAGACCAAAAGATCAGATGGAGTTGAAATTCAGTAAAAGCGGTAATCTCGACTGCTAAAGTGTTTGACGGCAACTTGACAAAATAAGTTGGTCAAATTGGGTCTATTCTCACTATCCCCAAATTCTTTTGGGATGAAATTTGTGTGTGCATGGGACGCATAACGTGACCAAGAAGTGCATAACACTTGCATCAAGCTGTTGAGGAACTTGTGGAAGTACTTTTCAATAAAGGCTAGAATGTGACCTTTTTTAAAGTGGTGTAGACGTCTGTTGGCGTGACGTGCGACGCTTGTCGGTAAGAGTCAATTGAGGCGGGTATCTTGGAGCAGTGTCAATTTTGTTAGGTAAGGCGTGGGTGAGAAACATCTTGAATGACTGGGAATTTGCAAAGCACCCACTGAAAGCAAACTTTAAGATGTGTTTGATGTGGTTGTTTCGGTTTCTCCTTTTTTTCCCCTGCTCACTCGTACTTTAAAGCCATACCACAATATAACGGTGGAAAATTTTCTTCAACATTTGCTTAAATTTGAGAGACTGAGTCTCTACAAACTCTCTCATAAGAGTTTTGAATACACGGCTGTGGATAACATGTACACAAACATATCCGTTGACGTCACCCCCTTAAACTTGCGGCTTCTACAGAAATGCACTGCAAATCCATGCTTGAACGTTCGTTTTCAATGTTCACATTTGCTTCTGGTGATGCAGCAACAGGTGATTTAACCTCAGATGGCTACTATTCTAACAGTATCTCTGATTGGCTCATTACATGATATAACATGATAAAACCTGTGAGTAACCAATAAAAACAGACCACCTAAATATACACTTTCTTACCTTCTCTCTGATTAGATAATTTTCATCATATAACCTCATGGATAGCCAACCAAATTGGTTGGTAGACCTGAGGGGGTCTAGTGGGGCTTCTCGGGCTATTTTGAGGCGGTTACCAGTGGAAATCATAATTTTGATTTGGATTATATGTCCCACAATTCCCCATGACCCCAAGTCACTACTTGATTACCCATCCATTCTTTGGCTCTGTGTATATTTGATGGAACTTTGAGTTCAGTGGGGAAACAGCAATCTGGCTGCGCTTTATTGCAAAAGCTGATGTAAATATGCTCCATGACACAAATATGTGTATTTTTAACTTGCCACTTTCCAAACTTCTTGAGACTCTCTTCCTCACCTGCATATGTAGAATATCTCAAAAAGTGGGTTACTGAGGGTCACTAGGGTTATGGACAGAGGGTGTTTTGAACCAATCCCATAATGCATTGCAATGTACCTATACCGTACTGTACTAAACACATGTCAGTACTTAGGGATAAAAAGTTTAAGGACTACAAGGCATTTCGTGATCATGATAAAAATTCATTTAAGTACAAGTGCTTTGTGAGTTAAAATGAGTGTAAAAATTAAGGTTTTTATGTGTTAAGAACAGGATTTTGTGGGATCACAGGAACTTATTGAGGTGAAATTTCCCCAAATTGGTGCATTGTGAGATGGACTCAATACACCTTCTGGGTTATGGGAAAACATCTCAAAATACCAGTGCTCAAAACACACTTTTGACCAACATTTTTAGATGTATGTACAGACACATGAAATATACCATGAACAAGAGAAATGTGCATTTCATGTGTGTGTGTGTGTGTGCGTGCGTGCATGCGTGTGTGTGTTCATGTCTCACATCTGCAGGTGTCTAATGTCTTGAGAGGTAGGAAGCAGCTGCTGAAGACAACTTCAAGATGTTTGATTCAGCCCTTATGTGCAGTTTAACCAATACCAGATTGATAAGCTTTATAAAACATCCTGAAAGCGAACAACATCCTTCCTTTCATCTGAAGATCATCTCTGCTCCACGGCTTTTACCCAATAACACCTGCGTGTACTCAGTGTCTTGAGGATGTATCTGTTTTCTTGCCCTAGTTAAATTGGTTTCAAGTTTGCCTTTAGGATAACACAATTAAAGTCCACTTACCTTGCAAAATATTTCCTTTTCTCTAAGGTCAGCAGCAGTGAGACCTTGCCCCATGGTCTTAGTAAGGGGATATATTGGTAAAAGAGAGATTTTGTCAATTGGAATTTGTTCCAAGGGATGTAAGTGCTATAGCTGCCATTTGTCAGACATTTTCGTCAAACATACTATTTTGCCAAGTTGGTGGTCAGTGGCTCTTAAAATGGTTCTGTGGGGGACAAAGTTGCCCAAAGAACCATTTTAAGAGCCACTGACTCAAGGAAAGATGAATTGAGTTATCCTAATGCCTAGCAGCACACAGATTTATCAAATGGCAGCTATTGTGCTTGCGACCTTCTTGCATTCGCACAATGAAACATGCCCCCTTGGAACTTCTGGCCGATGTGATTGGTTATCCATGGGTTATATTTATATGATGTCATTGGCTAATCAGAAAGTCCAAATGGTGTATAGGTAATAATCGTAGGATACCATTGTAGAATTTTAGGAATCCAGAGTTAACACACAAGAATACACACAGACTACCAGTAATAACTGTTATATTGGTATGCTACAGATAAAAAACTGTGTGTAGGAGCTTTTTAACCCCAAAAAGTTCGGATATCAAATTTGTTTCACATTATTAAAAAAAATCAAACTTATGCAACCGTGTGACCATATTTGGAATCAGCATGACAAAAGCACTCAAATGAGTCCAAACAGGCCTAGTCTTAGGTCAGTGGTTTTTGAGATGGCTTCCCAAACGACCTGCGATCGTTATCTGTTAGGAAGCCATCTCAAAATCCTCTGACTTAGTGTTCTAACCTACACAGAATCTACTGGTGTTGAAAGGGTTAAGCAAGCTATTTTGGGATGCACTGGTAGACTGCAGAGGGTGTTTTGAATCAATCCCATAATGCATAGCAATGTGCCTATACTGTACTGTACTAAACACATGTCAGTACTTAAGGATAAAAAGTGTTCCAAAAGTTTAAGAACCACAAGACATTTCATAATCATGCAAAAAAATTCCGTAAGTACTAACGCTTTGTGGGCTAAAATGAGTGTTAAAGTCAGGGTTTTTATTTGTTAAGGATAGGACTTTTATGTGTTCACATGACCTTATTGAGGTGAAATTTCCCAAAACTGGTGCATTGTGGGATTGACTCAAAACACCCTCTGGGTAGACTGAGAGAGTGCATGATTGGGGGGAAGACAGTATTAGTATTATTATTATTACAGAGCATTTATATAGCGCTCCACAAGGAACGGAGCGCTTTACAAGCACAAAAGTGAATATACAAAACAAAAGAGAAACATATTAACGAGGAAAAAGATATGACTTAAGGAGGCGTTTGAAGACCAAAACAGAATCCGCACTTCTGAGATCAGTCGGCAACTCGTTCCAGGTTCTTGGTGCCGCACCAGCGAAGGAGCGGTCACCAGCTTTTACAACTTTTTTCCTGCAAGAACTAACCAGCCTGCTTGAAGTCTAATGGTACCGAGGCAGCTCAGTATGAAAAGTGGAACATTCAAAATTGAGGATTTAATGAAATCTGACAACCGTGCCCCACCTCAACATTACATGCGGTATATAAAAGAAAAGAAAAAGAGAGCGGTGTTATGTTTACAATGCCTTTAGTGGAATAAACAGCAGTGGAAAAATAGATCGATAAAATTAAAATCCCCATTGCAATCCGTGTCAGATTCAAATTAAGTGTGCCGCGGCGTGAGGCGGCTCTCAGACAATGTCTAAATTAGTTTTGGTTCGTCTCAGGTAGGATGACGTTGTATACCGCTTTGAAATTGGCTGCCTGGGGAGCGGGGGAGAGGGCATTGGTAGGAATGTTGAGGTAATAACAGACTTGTAGTAGGAAAATGTTGATGTATGTATTGGATGTTGATTTAAGGCCTAAAGTAAGTGTTCGGATTGTGTAAAATGATCCAGAAAAGTTCCTGTTGCTAGGCTTGGAATTTGAGATTAAGATTTGCCTTTAATAACCCTAATGATACATGATAACATGTCATAATTTGTGACATAATATATCAAGAGCTGCTTTTGTAGCTCTAAGAATTGGGTAAGGTCATGCTATGATATTAATCAAACTTGAATGAGGTGTTTTTGTGCTATCAATGTTTTATTACATATTT